>CM038142.1:134412363-134661937 GCA_021437245.1 Aegilops speltoides | reverse complement strand
ATCCGTATTTAGACAAATCTTAGACAAGAATTTTGGGACAGAGGGAGTATCATGATAAGAAATGCAGACATGAAAATAATCAACATGCAGCGGCAAAAAGAGGAACCTTTGATGGAGTGCTTGTAATTGTGCAGACTGGATATGATTTTGGGACAGGCTTAGGTTGGCATTCATAGCACTCTGTTTTACCCTTGACATGAACAGTAACCTGCAAAATAGAATGACAATTGCTTTTAGTAAAGCATTAACTTGACCTATTCAGCAGAGAGCCAGACTCCTTGATTAGTTCAGTTACCATTGGTTTCACAGTTGACAGATGTGCTATAAGTAACGAGGATGGTAAAAACAACAGTGAGGTACAGACAAAAACAGAAAACTCATTTTATACCAAGCAGTTTAGGCCTGGCCACTAAATGGTATGCATTTATATCGAAGTAACACTTGGGTTTTGACAATTGATGTACATGAATCAAATGCCGACTCGTATTGGATGCTCGTGGCACAACTATTTGATGTACAAGTTTACAGATTATGTCACTTATCCGGCTCTTGATGGTCGATTTTTCAGCTTCAAGTCAATTATGAAATGCAATGATATGTACTCCCTCCGTTCCGAATTACTTGTCGCACATATGGATGTATCTAGATGTATTTTTGTTCTAGTTACATCCATTTCAGCGACGAGTAATTTGGAACGAGGGAGTACACAACTACCAAACAAATGTCAACCATATGCAAAGCATACACAAATTATAGCATAAACACCAGCACGACATGCTGCGGGTTGTATATAGGATATCTAAATACGTCATTTTTTAAAGCATGCATAAGCAGCTCTTATGGAAGAGAGTGGGCAGATGCCTACTTCCTGTTATACATGTGAGCTTATCTACACCAAGAAGGCCGAGTTTAGAAATGACAATGCATTTCCGCATGTGTCCTAACGTAATTGTGCAAAGGTCCAGACCAAACATTTAGCCATGTTATCAGAGTGTACACAATGGCCATCTCAAGTGGAAGGTTGTACACCTGGGGTAAATATTACTGCTATCTTACTAACAAAATGAGAAGGGACCACCAATGGTTAGCACACTGGCCAACAATCAAATATCATGGAATACCTTGTAACAGGAGTACTCCAAGCAAAAGACAAACATAAGAATACCCACAGGCACTAGTGACAAGGGAGATGCAAAGATATAAAGAGAAAAAAAACCATGATATTTGGTCCACTCACCTGTCCGAGAAACCCAGTAGTCCCACTTTCAACCAAAGGAACTTCAGCAGCAAGGCAGAGGCGATTCACATGTCGTCTAGCATCCAAGTTATCAAGGCCATTCAAAACTACATTAAACTGCTTGAAAAAGTCAACGTTGAACTGGGCATCCTTAACATTTGCATGGTGTGATTTTATATTGATATTTGGCCTAAATTTCAGAATAGCATCACGAGCAACCTGACAAAATCAATGGTGGAAACATCATAAACAGGCATCAATTATGAAGAAGTCCCAAGATAACTATACCATCTTATGTTCATGTAGAAAATATACTTACATGGGCTTTTGACTGTCCCACGTGACTCTTTCGAAACAAAAACTGTCTGTTAAGATTGCTGACCTCAATTGTGTCCAAGTCAATCTGCATAAGAAAAGCAACAAGATGAACCATTTCAGAAGTGTGTCAAGCAAATTGATTTGTATAACTTCAGTTGCCTGAACAAGGATTACTCCGTGTCTATTTAAAGACTATTTTGCATACAAGGTACATCAACCTCAAGTTACTACTGTGAAGATATCACCTTTCATAACAGTACAAAAACGTGAGCCAACTGGGCTCGCCCAATGCACAATGATTTGTTTTGACACAACAACACACCTTTGTTTGTAACTTTGACACAAATGACACAGTATTGGCAGGCGGCCCCTGACACCACATGTAAGTGACAACAAGGGTGTACCATTTTGCCAAAGCCAAACAAAGGTGTGTTATCAAATTCCTAATGCACAATCTAAGAAGGCAGTACCAGCGCCCTAAAATCAATACAATCAAGCAAGCGCATATGCAGGTAAGCACAGCCTAGAGGAAAACCTTGGATAGAGTAGCGGCCCAAGCAGTTTATGCATCTATGTTTCAGCTTCAAGTCAACGCTAACACCATCACAGATCCCGCTACCGACACATAGACGTACCAGCAATCCACCGCGGTGCTGCCGACAACAGCTAATGTGAAGAGCTAGATTCGAACTAAACCTAGGCACGGTGTCAACAGAGGGCGCGGAAGCAAGGGGCCATGTGGTAGATAACAAACTTACGACGTGTATGTCACTGAAGCCGGAGAGGGCGAGGGTCTTGAGGAGCTCGCACCCGATGCCTCCAGCCCCGACCATGAGGACCTTCGCCGCCTGCGCACAAAGCGAACACCAGCACCACCGGACGAACCGAATCAGGCGCCGAGATCCCAGAAACAGGAAGAGGAAAAAAAACAAGGACCGCGGAGATCCCCACGAGCGCCCGCGGCGGCGGGAGCACGGGGGCGGGGCGGAGGGAGGGGGCTGGCGGTGGGGCCTACCTTGACGGCCTCCTCCGAGGAGGCGGAGGCGGGGGCGGCGGCGGAGGCCATGGGGGAGGGGGCGCCGGCGGAGGCGAGGGTTTTGAGGCGCCGAGGGTTTGGTTTGGGTGGGAAAGGAATTTGGGAGATGGAGATTTGGGAGGAGGGGGGAGATGGAGGAAGGCTTTGATGAGGTGAGGGGCGGGTCGCGTCGCGTCGCTCCGCACCCGGAGGGGGAAGGGAAGGGAAGGAAGCGTCGTGGAAATTGAGGGGTCCGTCGCGCTGCTGCGGCTGCTGGTCAGTTGCGCGGCCTGGTTGCAGCCTTGCAGGACGACGGGACGGTTGGACTGGATGGATGGATATGCTACGATCTGTGGGCGGGCGGGCGGGCGGTGGGGCCTGCTGGGAGGGAGCCTTTTGGGAACTGCTGGTTGACCTTTGGCTTTTGAAATCTCTGCTCCATCTGGTCTTTTGCTCAAACAAACTGCTCCCTCCACTAAGTTCAAAAAAAAAAAACTGCTCCCTCCACTCTAGAGGTAATAAGATTCAAATAGAAGGGGCTTTCTTCCTCGAATTTATGGTCCATTTGGTTTGAAGATTCTCCTAGCAATATTGGAGGAGTTAATTTCTTAAAATTTTGATTTTGTGTGACTGAAAACAAATTATTGTTTCCTGCAGTCTATTTTGTATGTATTTTGAAAGAAGAAAAATTCCGTATAATGCAACCTTGTGGAATCTTCTTTATTTCGGTGGAAATTATAACATACTCCCTCCGTTTCAAAATAGATGTAGTACAAAGTTGAGTCATCTATTTTGGAACGAAGGGAGTACTTAATATTTTACTAGCAAAAGAGCTCATACGTTGTAACGGGAGAAAGCAACACGACGCGCCCCTAACCCAATAATCATGACTCAGGACCCTAATAATCACACCTCATCAACATCAACTTTCTTTTTTCCCTGTGATGTTTTGTCGAGGCATGTATGTGTGGTTATTGATGATTTCTTTTGTCTTTAATTGGATTCTGATGAGGTGTTCATTTGCAACATGTATCGGCCTCGATACGGAAAAAGACGGATGGTGCACTATTAACTAAAACTACATCATAAGTAGAATTTTAAAAATATAAAATAGGTAAAATAACATCATATTCAGATTGTACACATCGCTATTGATTAAAATTACACCATAAATAGATTTTTAAAATGTTAAATAGGTAAAAGAACATCATATTCAGATTCTATATATTTTTCTAATCAAATTTCATATATAACAATTTAAAATTGGAGTGGCGGTTTAAAAGATATGACTTTTTAAAAAGTATTTGTCACCTATAGTTGAATCATGGGTTAATTAATAGACATGCTAGGGGTTTTCGAAAACATATAGAAAACGTTTTGTTTTTTACTCAAGTCAGAGTGTGGGTTTATTTCACGAAAACACAGGGGGTTTCAAACATATACAAAATGGTTCGTTTTGTCACTTAAGTCCGGAGCGGGTTGATTTGAAGAAAACACGGGGTTTTTTGCAAAATTACCACAACGGGTGAGCCGTGAAGCAATCTGTGCTCTGTTATTAGGTATAGATGGGGGGAAATCATATGGCCAACCAAACATATAGTACTACCAATTCATGTGTCTCAATTTCTATTTCTATATGATTGGAATTGTCATGACATCCTATTCTTATATATCTTTCCTATTCATAGATTATTTTTTTGCTGGGGTTTTTAACATCCTTCTCCTCAGTTGGTTCTTAGCCAATGGTTTTACACTTAGTTTTCATCTATGATCAATTTTGCCTCAATCTATTATGTGCTCTTATGGAAATACACATCTCCTCCTTTTCATCCAATCAAAGGCATTTGACCGTGACTTAGGCATTTGTGGACCATTCCGCTCCTCCTTACATGTGGGCCCGCTAAACAAATGTGGTGTCATGTTCTCTTACCAGTGGGATAAAAACAACAGGAAAAAAAGAGGCGCGCAGGTGGGAATCGACTAGGAACAAAAAAGAACAAAGGAAATAATTAACCTCTCACGCATAGGTGGCGGCGGTGGGCGACAACCGCTGATTTGAGGTACAAGGAAATTTTGAAGCGGGCGGGCGGGCGGTGGGGCCTGCTGGGAGGGAGCCTTTTGGGAACTGCTGGTTGACCTTTGGCTTTTGAAATCTCTGCTCCATCTGGTCTTTTGCTCAAACAAACTGCTCCCTCCACTAAGTTCAAAAAAAAAAAACTGCTCCCTCCACTCTAGAGGTAATAAGATTCAAATAGAAGGGGCTTTCTTCCTCGAATTTATGGTCCATTTGGTTTGAAGATTCTCCTAGCAATATTGGAGGAGTTAATTTCTTAAAATTTTGATTTTGTGTATTGAAAACAAATTATTGTTTCTGCAGTCTATTTTGTATGTATTTTGAAAGAAGAAAAATTCCGTATAATGCAACCTTGTGGAATCTTCTTTATTTCGGTGGAAATTATAACATACTCCCTCCGTTTCAAAATAGATGTAGTACAAAGTTGAGTCATCTATTTTGGAACGAAGGGAGTACTTAATATTTTACTAGCAAAAGAGCTCATACGTTGTAACGGGAGAAAGCAACACGACGCGCCCCTAACCCAATAATCATGACTCAGACCTAATAATCACACCTCATCAACATCAACTTTCTTTTTTCCCTGTGATGTTTTGTCGAGGCATGTATGTGTGGTTATTGATGATTTCTTTTGTCTTTAATTGGATTCTGATGAGGTGTTCATTTGCAACATGTATCGGCCTCGATACGGAAAAAGACGGATGGTGCACTATTAACTAAAACTACATCATAAGTAGAATTTTAAAAATATAAAATAGGTAAAATAACATCATATTCAGATTGTACACATCGCTATTGATTAAAATTACACCATAAATAGATTTTTAAAATGTTAAATAGGTAAAAGAACATCATATTCAGATTCTATATATTTTTCTAATCAAATTTCATATATAACAATTTAAAATTGGAGTGGCGGTTTAAAAGATATGACTTTTTAAAAAAGTATTTGTCACCTATAGTTGAACTGCGGGTTAATTAATAGACATGCTAGGGGGTTTTCTGAAAACATATAGAAAACGTTTTGTTTTTTACTCAAGTCTGGAGTGTGGGTTTATTTCACGAAAACACAGGGGGGGTTTCCGAAACATATACAAAATGGTTCGTTTTGTCACTTAAGTCCGGACTGCGGGTTGATTTGAAGAAAACACGGGGGGTTTTTTTTGCAAAATTACCACAACGGGTGAGCCGGCAGAAGCAATCTGTGCTCTGTTATTAGGTATAGATGGGGGGAAATCATATGGCCAACCAAACATATAGTACTACCAATTCATGTGTCTCAATTTCTATTTCTATATGATTGGAATTGTCATGACATCCTATTCTTATATATCTTTCCTATTCATAGATTATTTTTTTGCTGGGGTTTTTAACATCCTTCTCCTCAGTTGGTTCTTAGCCAATGGTTTTACACTTAGTTTTCATCTATGATCAATTTTGCCTCAATCTATTATGTGCTCTTATGGAAATACACATCTCCTCCTTTTCATCCAATCAAAGGCATTTGACCGTGACTTAGGCATTTGTGGACCATTCCGCTCCTCCTTACATGTGGGCCCGCTAAACAAATGTGGTGTCATGTTCTCTTACCATGGGATAAAACAACAGAAAAAAAAGAGCGTAGCAGTGGGAATCGACTAGGAACAAAAAAGAACAAAGGAAATAATTAACCTCTCACGCATAGGTGGCGGCGGTGGGCGACAACCGCTGATTTGAGGTACAAGGAAATTTTGAATATAAGTTGCTCAACTACGAGATATGTAGTGGGCAGTGGGCGACAACGGCTGATTTGAGGTAAACAAGGAAATTTTGAATATAAGTTGAGATATGCAGTGGGCGGCGTGGGCTTGGGTTTCTCAACACTATCTCTCGGGGCGATCCAGGGGCATGAATTTTCCCCCTTGGTTCTGGTTGGTCGTGCGGCAGGGTTGGCTGAGATGCATGGACAGTTCGCTTCGCCTTCTATAGGAGGGGGAGTTGTGAGCAAATCTTCCATGTCGCCCGCCTATCCATTGAGGTGCAACATTCGCAAGACCACACAAGGACATCATGTGTGGGAGGACGGTCCACTAACCCAGCTTGACAAGACCACACGAGGCGGGCTGATGTCTACTATGCAACTTTTATTCTTGTGGACTCTGTTGGGCCTTCAAGCGCAGAGTTTTGTTGGACAATGGCAAATTTCCCTCCAGTGGATGACCTAAGGTTTATCAATCTGTGGGAGGTGTAGGATGAATATGGTCTCTCTCAAACAGCCCTGCAATCAAAATACAAAGAGTCTCTTGTGTCCCCAACACACCCAATACAATTGCCAGTTACATAGGTGCACTAGTTCGATGAAGAGATGGTAGTACAAGTGTAATATGAATAGTAGATATAGATTTTGTAATCTGAAATAATAAAAATAACAAGGTAGCAAGTGATAAAAGTGAGCACAAACGATGTTTTAATGCTTAGAAACAAGGCTTGTGGTTCATACTTTCACTAGTGCAATCTCTCAATAGTGCTAACATAATTGAATCGTATAACAATCCCTCAATGTGCGACAAAGAATTACTTCAAAGTTTCTATCGTAGAAAGAGGATGAAAACGTGTGTCAACTTCTATGCCTAGACTACCCCAGTGTCACCAGAGAAATCCACATGTTGATTACCAAAACATATATCAAGTGGCTCGATAGAATAGCCCATTGTCACCACGGGTATCCACATGCAAGACATACATCAAGTGATCTCAAATCCATTATTCAATCCAACATAACAAAACCTCAAACAGTAGGACTCAATTCATCATAACAAAAATAGAGAGGGAAGAACACCATATGATCCAACTATATTAACAAAGCTCATGATACACCAAGATCGTGTCAAATCAAGAACACAAGAGAGAGAGAGAGAGAGGGAGGGAGGGAGAGACCAAACACGTAGCTACTAGTACATCCCTCAACCCCCGAGGGTGAACTACTCACTCCTCGACATGGAGACCACTGAGATGATGAAGATGGCCTTCGGTGATGATTTCCACCTTTGATAGGGTGTCGGAAAAGGCCTCGGGTGGGATCTTTTCAGAACAGAGGCTTGCGGCAGTGGAACCGAAGTTCTAGGTTTATTTCTGGGGGTTTCTCTATTTATAAGAATTTGCAGCGTTGGTTTCATGCAAAAGGAAGTTACGAGGGGCCCATGAGGCAACAACCCCCTTCATACCCCCCATGGAGCGTCGTGTTTCCTTGTCACCGCCTCATGTCTTCTGGTCCTCCCACAAAGATTCGGGGGTCTCTTATGTTCCAAAAAAATCGTCAAAAAGTTTTGTCGCATTTGGACTTCATTTGATATGGATTTTTCGGAAAAAAAAACAAGAAAAGTAACAACTTGCATTGGGCACTAGATTAATATCCTAGTCCATCAAAATCATATAAAAGTACACCAAAACCATATATAATTATTGTAAACATGGCATGAATGCTTCATAAATCTTCTATATCTAAATAGTTAGCCCCCACTAACCTATTTCTCTCAACACGCAAGTATGTCATCTCATCGTTCAACATACATGGGAAAAGTCCACTACAACATGCAACCATGCATAATAAAAAGCCACCTCAACATACAAACTTGCATGAGAAGAAGGTTTACATTCTGTTATGGTATTTATATTATATATTATCAAACACCACAAATCATAGTCATTTTCAGTTTTAGATCTCATATTATTACTGTAATATTCATGTTTCATACAACCAATCTTCTACATCTAAATAGCTAGCCCCCATTAACCTATTTCTCTCAACATGCAAGTATGCCACCTCATAATTCAATATACATGGGAAATGTCCACTACAACATGCAACCATGCATAATAAAAAGTCACCTCAAGATACGAACATGCATGTGATGAAGATTTACATTTTGTTATGATATTTATATTATACATAGTCAAACACCACGAATCATATTCATTTTCAGTTTTAGATCTCATATTATTATTGTAAATATTCATGTTTCATACAACCAATTCTGGCTGAATATATTGTAAAACATTTCCGCAACAACGTGCGGGGTATCATCTAGTTATTGGTACACTTGAGATGTATCAACATCCCTAAGCTTAGTTCCTGCTCGTCCTCAAGTAGGTAAATGATGAAAGAAATAATTTATGAAGTGTGAATGCTAGCATATTGCATGTGTTTGATCAATTATAATTCTAATCACTTTTTCTAGCGCCATTATATGTCATAAATAGTATCTCATTTCTCATAAAACTTCTCATGATCAAGTGGCAAGTTATTCACATGTTAAACTATAGACCATAAAATTTCTTGTAAACTAACAAACTATGTTCTCAGTCATCAAACAATTACAATTCATCTTATTTTCAGGAAGGGTCTATGTAAGAGCTATGATTTAGCAAATTCCACGTACTCAACTATCATTTAGTCTTCCATGATTGCTGACACTCAAAGCATATTTTTAGAACAAGTTGTTTCAATCAAACACATAGGAAGATAGGGGCTTAATGTTTGGCCTCCCAACTTTTTTATCTCAGGGATAATGTGAACAATAATAACTCATGATTACCTATATTCAACTGGATATATGTGACTGGATCGTTCCCTACCATATGGTGCCTGCCAAGTGGAGAATAATTGAGGTTGAAATGAGAAATACTATTGATTCTTGCATAAAAGTAAAAACTAAAAAGTAAAAGATAGGCCCTTCTTAGAGGGAAGCAGAGGTTGTCATGCGCTTTTGATTTTTGGATGTGCAAACTCTTAATGTAAAGGAATGTCACTTTATATTGACCCTTATGAGAACAACTTTTATTATGCAGTCTGTTGCTTTTATTGCGTTACCATCACAAGTTCGTACAAAGCTTATTTTCCTGTACAATAAAATATCATACATATTTAAGAGCAAAAAACTTATTGCTTTGCACCGATAACAACTTACTTGAAGGATCTTATTCAATCCATAGGTAGATACGGTGGACTATCATGACAAGAAAATGGGTTTAAGGGTTTTTGGATGCACAAGCAGTATCTCTACTTAGTATGAAATTTTGGCTAGCAAAAGGTTATGAGCAAGCACCACATGTTAGAGGATCCATGACAAAATAGCTTCTATGTGAATATAAACAAACACATCCCATTATGTTGTCCTCCTTGTCCAACATTAACTACTTGATCAAGCTTGAGAATAATTAGTAGGGGCTCACAATCATAGAAGATGTCTAAGATAGTATATTTATATGTGAAATCTCTCCCCCTTCAATATTCTTTTATGAATTGTTTGCGTGACCAATGCTATGTTTGTTAACTTCCAATAAATTTTTACCAATTATACTTCTTATATGTGAAGTCACTACTCCCCATGGGACAAGCATATGAAGCATATATAATTTCAGATTATGATATTCAATTCATTCATTAATTTATTCTTAAGATATAAGTGAAGCACAAGAGTGAATGACAAACTATCCCAAAAGATATAAGTGAAGCGTAAAGCGTAGTTATGTATACGTAGCTATGTAAAGACTCACTCCAAATCAAAATTTCACAACCAAGTATTTATTCAAGCGGAAAATGAAAAGACGCTCCAAGAAAAACACATATCATGTGACGAATAAAAATATAGTTCCAAGTGAGGTTACCGATAATGTTGAAGACGAAAGAGGGGATGCCGTCGGGGGCATCCCCAAGCATAGACGCTTGAGTCTTCCTTGGATATTACCTTGGGCATCCCCAAGCTTAGGGTCTTGCCACTCATTATTCTCCTTATATCGACATCTCGCCAAAAACCTGAAAACTTCAATCACACAAAACTTAACGGAACTTCATGAGATGCGTTGGTATGATAAAGAATAAATTATTCACTTTGGTACTGTGAAGACATGATTCATAGTTGTTCTCATGTAATTCCTTTGGTACACTATCATTTCTACAACAATATAAGCCATAGAAACTATAAAACAAGTAACTATGCATTGAAAACAGAATCTGTCAAAAATGGAATAATATGTAATGATCTGAACAAAAACATACTTCTATAACTCTAAAACTTCTGAAAAATTAGGGCAACATATGCAATTTGTATATCAATCACGTGTAAAAATTTCAGATCAAAAGCACGTTTCCATTGAATTATAGTAATTCCTGTACTGAGAGCAAAAGTTTGTGTTTTTGCACAGAATCAGTTCAACTATCATCTAGATCATCCCAAAGACTTTACTTGGAACTTTATTGAAACAAAAGCTATAAAACATGATTACTACAATAGCTTAATCATGTGAATGCTCAAAAACATTAGGTATAAATATTGGGTTGCCTCCCAAGAAGCACTTTTATTTAATGCCTTTTTAGCTATGCATGATGATTTCAATGATGCTCACATAAAAGTAAAGAATTAAAACATAAGGGGATCATCATGAAACATATGATTAGCACATTTAAGCCCGACCCACTTCCTATGCATAGGGATTTTATAATCAAACAATTTATTGGAACAAAAATCAATTAGCATAAGAAGGCAAAGCAAGTGTAACTTTGAAACTTTCAACACAAAGAGAGGAAACTTGATGTCGTTGAAATATATATAAGCATATCTTCCTCTCTCATAATAATATTCAGTAGCATCATGAATGAATTCAACAATATAACTATCACATAAAGCACTCTTTTCATGATCCACAAGCATTTTTTATTACTCTCCACATAAGCAAATTTATTCTCATCAATAATAGTGGGAGCAAATAACAAAATAACTATCATGTGATACTTGATTGGAATAATCAATTTGAGCATTAAAATCATGATGACAAGTTTCATGGTTATCATTACTCTTTATAACATATATGTCATCGCCATAATCATCATAAATAGCAATTTTGTTGTCATAATCAATTGAAACCTCTTCCAAAATAGTGAAATCATCATTAAATAAAGTCATGACCTCTCAAAACCCACCTTTATCAATATTGTAAAAGATTCAATACCCTCCAAAATAGTGGGATCATTACTACATAAAGTTGACACTCTTCCAAACCCGCTTTCATCATTGTAATCATCATAAATATGAGGCATGCTATCATCATAATAAATTTGCTCATCAAAAGTAGAGGGACTAAAAATATCATATCCACTCAATATATCATCCCAAGCTTATGGCTTTGCATATCATTAGCATCATGGATATTCAAAGAATCCATACTAGAAACATTGCAATCGTACTTATCATTCAGAGATTTTATGCCATACATTTTATTGAATTATCTATAATACCTAAATAGTTCAGCCCCACTATGTTTTTTCTCTTGACATGCAGCCCATTCACATCACCATACATGGCCCACAAATGCCACCTTGCAATTTTTTTCCGACAAATCACTGGATACATTTTTTAATTTGCTCTTCAACTTCTAACATTTTGTTACCAACGCAGGGAACGCACGGAACACCATCTCTTCGTTTCCGTAAAGCACGAACCCTCCCTCTTCTCCGTAGATAATTAAGAAACGAATCCACCAAGCCCTCTATCTCAACGAATCAGAACACCCTCCCCCCCATAAATGAATCAATCGTTTCCCATGTCTACAATAGGGTGCAATAGATGGAAACTGGTCTCTGCACCTCCGGCATGATCGACGGTCCGGCTGCCTCCGGTTGCCCCGACTAGGTCTACCTGCGACTATAGTGGTGACGCCCATTACAGTCTTGCTCTCCCTCCCTCTCCGTCTTGCCGCTGCCCATGACCTCCAATGAAAGACGACAGGTCACCACGCCACTAAGATCCGGATGGCAACCACTGTAAGACTAGCTGATTTGGTTCACGTCGATTCCGCCAAAGCCGTACAATCTTCCTTACTTATTGATGTCTACTACACAACCTTCTTCTTGTAGACGTTGTTGGGCCTCCAAGTGCAGAGGTTTGTAGGACAGTAGCAAATTTCCCTCAAGTGGATGACCTAAGGTTTATCAATCCGTGGGAGGTGTAGGATGAAGATGGTCTCTCTCAAACAACCCTGCAACCAAATAACAAAGAGTCTCTTGTGTCCCCAACACACCAATACAATGGTAAATTGTATAGGTGCACTAGTTCGGTGAGAGATGGTGATACAAGTGCAATATGGATACTAGATATAAGTTTTTGTAATCTGAAATTATAAAAACAGCAAGGTAACTAATGATAAAAGTGAGCGTAAACGGTATTGCAATGGTAGGAAACAGGACATAGGGTTCATACTTTCACTAGTGCAAGTTCTCTCAACAATAATAACATTAATTGGATCATATAACTATCCCTCAACATGCAACAAAGAGTCACTCCAAAGCCACTAATAGCGGGGAACAAACAAAGAGATTATGGTAGGGTACGAAACCACCTCAAAGTTATCCTTTCTGTTCTATCTATTCAAGAGTCCGTAGTATAAAAACACGAAGCCATTCTTTCCGTTCAATCTACCATAGAGTTCATACTAGAATAACACCTTAAGACACAAATCAACCAAAACCCTAACGTCACCTAGATACTCCATTGTCACCTCAAGTATCCGTGGGCATGATTATACGATATGCATCACACAATCTCAGATTCATCTATTCAACCAACACAAAGTACTTCAAAGAGTGCCCCAAAGTTTCTACCGGAGAGTCAAGATGAAAACGTGTGCCAACCCCTATGCATAGGTTCAAGGGCGGATCCCACAAGTTGATCACCAAAACATACATCAAGTGGATCACGTGATATCCCATTGTCACCACAGATAAGCACGGCAAGACATACATCAAGTGTTCTCAAACCCTTAAAGACTCAATCCGATAAGATAACTTCAAGAGGAAAACTCAATTCATCACAAGATAGTAGAGGGGGAGAAACATCATAAGATCCAACTATAATAGCAAAGCTCGCGATACATCAAGATCGTGCCATAGAGAGAACACGAGAGGGAGAGATCAAACACATAGCTACTGGTACATACCCTCAGCCCCGAGGGTGAACTACTCCCTCCTCGTCATGGATAGCGCCGGGATGATGAAGATGGCCACGGTGAGGATCCCTCCCGGCGAGGTCTTGAACGGGCTCCCGAGAGGTTTTTGGTGGCTACAGAGGCTTGCGGCGGCGGAACTCCCGATCTATCTTCGGATTCGATGGTTTTAGGGTATATGGGAATATATAGGCAAAAGAAGTCGGTTGGAGGAGCCTCGAGGGGCCCATGAGACAGGGGGCGCGCCCAGGGGGTGGGGGCGCCCTCCCATCTCCTAGCTTCCTCAAAGCTTCCCTGGCTTGTATTCCAAGTCTCCCGGATCATGTTCATTCCAAAAATAACTTTTCCAAAGGTTTCATTCCGTTTAGACTCCATTTGATATTCCTTTTCTTCGAAACACTAAAATAGGCAAGAAAACAACAATATGGGTTGGGCCTACGGTTAGTAGGTTAGTCCCAAAAATGATATAAAAGTGTAAAGTAAAGCCCGTAAACATCCAAAACGGGTAATATAATAGCATGGAACAATAAAAAATTATAGATACGTTGGAGACGTATCAAGCATCCCAAGCTTAATTCCTGCTCGTCCTCGAGTAGGTAAATGATAAAAACAGAATTTTTGATGTGGAATGCTACCTAGCATAATTCTTAATGTAATTTTCTTTATTGTGGCATGAATGTTCATATCCAAATGATTCAAAATAAAAGTTCATCTTGACATAAGAAATAGTAATACTTCAAGCATACTAATCAAAGCAATCATGTCTCCTCAAAATAACATGGCTAAAGAAAGTTCATCCCTACAAAATCATATAGTTAGCTATGCTTCATTTTCGTCACACAAAAATGCTCCCAAATTCTACACCCCCGATGACAAGCCAAGCAATTGTTTCGTGCTTAAATAATCTCAAACTTTTTGAAATTTCACACAATACAGGAGCGTGAGCCATGGATATAACACTATGGGTGGAATAGAATATGATGATGCAGATTGTGTGGAGAAGACAAAAAAGGAGAAAGTCTCGCATTGACGAGGATAATCAACGGGCTATGGCGATGCCCATCAATTGATGTCAACATGAGGAGTAGGGATTGCCATGCAACAGATGCACTAGAGTTATAAATGAATGAAAGCTCAACAAAAGAAATCAAGTGGGTGTGCATCCAACTTGCTTGCTCACGAAGACCTAGGGCATTTGAGGAAGCCCATCGTAGGAATATACAAGCCAAGTTCTATAATGAAAAATTTCCACTAGTATATGAAAGTGACAACATATGAGACTCTCTATATGAAAAACATGGTGCTACTTTGAAGCACAATATATGAGACTCGCTATATGAAGGACATGGTGCTACTTTGAAGCACAAGTGTGGAAAAAGAGATAGTAACATTGCCCCCTTTTATTTATTTATTTTTTATTTTCTTTTTTTTCTTTGGCCTTTTTTTGGCCTTTCTTTTTTTTTCTTTGGGGACAATGCTCTAATAATGATGATCATCACACTTTTATTGATTTACAACACATGAATTACAACTCGAAACTAGAACAAGATATGACTCTATATGAATGCCTCCGGCGGTGTACCAGGATGGTGCAATGAAT
Source organism: Aegilops speltoides (assembly GCA_021437245.1). Classification (NCBI taxonomy): domain Eukaryota; kingdom Viridiplantae; phylum Streptophyta; class Magnoliopsida; order Poales; family Poaceae; genus Aegilops; species Aegilops speltoides. The sequence goes on along the minus strand of CM038142.1, from coordinate 134,646,717 downwards.
CAAGAGTGACATGTATGAAAAATTATACATGGTGGCTTTGCCACAAATACGATGTCAACTACATGATCATGTAATGGCAATATGACAAAAGTAATGTGTGTCATGATGATAAACGGAACGGTGGAAAGTTGCATGGCAATATATCTCGGAATGGCTATGGAAATGCCATAATAGGTAGGTATGGTGGCTGTTTTGAGGAAGATATAAGGAGGTTTATGTGTGATAGAGCATATCATATCACGGGGTTTGGATGCACCGGCGAAGTTTGCACCAACTCTCAAGGAGAGAAAGGGCAATGCATGGTACCGTAGAGGCTAGCAATGATGGAAAGGTAAAAGTGTGTATAATCCATGGACTCAACATTAGTCAAAAGAACTCATATACTTATTGCAAAAATCTAGAAGCCATCAAAAACCAAGCACTACGCGCATGCTCCTAGGGGGATAGATTGATAGGAAAAGACCATCGCTCGTCCCCGACCGCCACTCATAAGGATGCACAATCCAAGGACACTTCATGTTTCAAATTTGTTACACAACTTTAACCATACATGCATGCTACGGGACTTGGTAACTTCAACACAAGCATTCTTTAAATTCATAATCACCCAACTAGCATGACTTTAATATCACTACCTCCATATCTCAAAACAATTATCAAGTATCAAATTGATCATAGCATCCAATTCACTTCCTATGATAGTTTTTATTATACCCAACTTGGATGCCTACCATTCTAGGGCCAATTTTATAACCATAGAAAATACCATGCTGTTCTAAGAGACTCCCAAAATAATATAAGTGAAGCATGAGAGACTAGCAATTTCTTCAAAATTAAGCCACCACCGTGCTCTAAAAGATATAAGTGAAGCACTAGAGCAAAAACTATCAAAAGATATAAGTGAAGCACATAGAGTATTCTAATAAATTCTAATCAAGTAGGCTTCTTCCAAAAGGTGTGTAAATCAAGGATGATTGTGGAAAACTAAAAAACAAATACTAATATCATACACGACGCTCCAAGCAAAACACATATCATGTGGCGAATAAAAATATAGCTCCAAGTAAAGTTACCAATGAACGAAGACGAAAGAGGGGATGCCTTTCCGGGGCATCCCCAAGCTTAGGATTTTTGGATATCCTTGAATATTACCTTGGGGTGCCTTGGGCGTCCCCAAGCTTAGGCTCTTGCCACTCCTTATTCCACAGTCCATCGAATCTTTACCCAAAACTTGAAAACTTCACAACGCAAAACTCAACAGAAAACTCGTAAGCTCCGTCAGTATAAGAAAATAAAACCACCACTTAGGTACTGTAATGAACTCATTCTAAATTCATATTGGTGTAATATCTACTGTACTCCAACTTATCTATGGTTCATACCCTCCGATACTACTCACAGATTCATCAAAATAAGCAAACAACACATAGAAAACAGAATCTATCAAAAACAAAACAGTCTGTAGAAATCTGTATCAAACATATACTTCTGGAACTCCAAAAATCCTACCAAATTAGGAAGTCCTAAGAAATTTGTGTAACAATACATAGCAAAAAGAATAAGATCATAATCACGTTTATATGAATTATCAAAACTAATTTACTGGGTGCAAAAGTTTCTGATTTTCAGCAGGATCAACACAACTATCACCGTAAGCTGTCCTAAAGGTCTTACTTGGCACTTTATTGAAACAAAAGCTATAAAACATGATTACTAAAGTAGAATAATCATGTGGACACACAAAAACAGTAAGGGTAAATATTGGGTTGTCTCCCAACAAGCGCTTTTCTTTAATGCCTTTCTAGCTAGGCACGATGATGACAATGATGCTCACATAAAAGATAAGAACTGAAATATAACGGGAGCATCATGAAGCATATGACTAGCAAATCTAAGTCTAATCCACTTAATATGCATACGGATTTTGTGAGCAAACAACTTATGGGAACAATAATCAACTAGCATAGGGAGGCAAAACAAGCATAAGTTCAAAACTTTAAGCACATAGAGAGGAAACTTGATATTATTGCAATTCCTACAAGCATATATTCCTCCCTCATAATAATTTCAGTAGCATAATGAATGAATTCAACAATATAACCAGCACCTAAAGCATTATTTTCATGATCTACAAGCATAGAAAATTTACTACTCTCCACATAAGCAAAATTCTTCTCATTCGGAAAAGTGGGAGTATCATAAGAGACTTGAACACTAAAAATTGTTTCCACATTGAAAGACTAATGTTCAGAAAAAGGGTAATAATAATCATGACAAGTTTTATAAATATAATCATCACTACTTTTTATAGCATAAGTTTCATCACAATAATCATCATAAGTAGCAACTTCGTTCTCATCATAATCGGTTGAAACCTCTCCCAAGATAGTGGAATCACTAAATAAAGTTGTCACTCTTCCAAATCCACTTTCGTATTCATCACAATAAAATTCAACATCCTCCAAAATAGTGGGATCACTACTTCCTAAAGTTGACACTCTTACAAACCCACTTTTATCAATATAACCATCATAAGTAGGAGGCATGCTATCATCATAACAACTTTACATATCAAAACTTGGGATGCTAAAAATATCATCTTCATTAAACATAGCATCCCCAAGCTTGGGACAAACATTAATTTCAGCAAATATATTCTCAAATATGTCATCCTCATCGAACATAGATTTCCCAAGCTTGGGCCTTTTCATATCATAAACATAGTCACTCTCATCATTAATAGTATGGATAGCACCAATAGTATAGCAATTATCATCATCACAGTGAGTAGTAGGAGCAACTTCATTTGAGAGAGATACCTTTTTATCTTTGTTGCTCCTTCTTCTCTTTTTCTTCTTCACATTCTGTGTGGGTTCAACCTTCTTCTTTGAGCTCCTTATTGATGAGATTGGTTGGATAGAAAGCTCCTCCTCGTTACCTGATTCATCATAAGAAATAATAGGAGGATATTGGGAAGTCTCTTCCCTTTCATTAGTATTCTCTTCATCTTCTAATTGCTTTCTTTTCTTTAGGTAATTGGCAATAGAAGGATTTTCAATGCAATTCACCGCACAATACAAATAAATCTTCTTTAGATCAAAATCAAGACATCTATCAAGATTAAATTTTGGAATACCCTCAGTTATACGTTTCATTTCTTCATACCCCAAAAGAAGACTAAGCTCTTTATGATGCTCAAGGGAAATCAAGTTATCACAATTTTTGGACACGATTCGATCATGAAACAATTTGCATTGGAGATTTAAATGACCATGTTCATTGCAAAGTTCACAAGGAGCGCGAAAAATATTGAATTTTTCAGCACAAACATCAAGACTTTCTTGCAACCCTTTAGTTTCTAAATACTTATGCCTCTTGCAATATCTATTTTCCCTATTTGGTGTGTACTTGCAAACCCAATCTACTCCACAAAAATCGATATGCTTATAAGAGACAATTTCGTCATAACTAGTGCAATCATCATTAGTACTATGGATATTCAAAGAGTTCATACTAACAACATTGCAATCATGCTCATCATTCAAAGACTTAGTATCAAGCATTTTATAGATTTCTTCTTCTAGCACTTGACCACAATTTTCCTTTTCATCATACTCACGAAAGATATTAAAAAGATGAAGCGTATGAGATAAACTTAACTCCATTTTTTGTAGTTTTGTTTTATAAACTAAACTAGTGATAACACAAGAAACAAAAAGATTCAATTGCAAGATCTAAAGATATACCTTCAAGCACTCACCACCCCGGCAACGGCGCCAAAAAAGAGCTTGATGTCTACTACACAACCTTCTTCTTGTAGACGTTGTTGGGTCTCCAAGTGCAGAGGTTTGTAGGATAATAGCAAATTTCCCTCAAGTGGATGACCTAAGGTTTATCAATCTGTGGGAGGCGTAGGATGAAGATGGTCTCTCTCAAACAACCCTGCAACCAAATAACAAAGAGTCTCTTGTGTCCCCAACACACCCAATACAATGGTAAATTGTATAGGTGCACTAGGTCAGCGAAGAGATGGTGATACAAGTGCAATATGGATAGTAGATATAGGTTTTTGTAATCTGAAATTATAAAAACAGCAAGGTAACTAATAATAAAAGTGAGCGTAAACGGTATTGCAATGGTAGGAAACAAGGCATAGGGTTCATACTTTCACTAGTGCAAGTTCTATCAACAATAATAACATAATTGGATCATATAACTATCCCTCAACATGCAACAAAGAGTCACTCCAAAGCCACTAATAGCGGGGAACAAACAAAGAGATTATGGCAGGGTACGAAACCACCTCAAAGTTCTCCTTTCTGTTCTATCTATTCAAGAGTCCGTAGTAAAATAACACGAAGTTATTCTTTCCGTTCAATCTATCATAGAGTTCATACTAGAATAACACCTTAAGACACAAATCAACCAAAACCCTAATGTCACCTAGATACTCCATTGCCACCTCAAGTATCTGTGGGCATGATTATACGATATGCATCACACAATCTTAGATTCATCTATTCAACCAACACAAAGTACTTCAAAGAGTGCCCCAAAGTTTCTACCGGAGAGTCAAGACGAAAATGTGTGCCAACCCCTATGCATAGGTTCAAGGGCGGAACCCGCAAGTTGATCACCAAAACATACATCAAGTGGATCACGTGATATCCCATTGTCACCACAGATAAGCACGGCAAGACATACATCAAGTGTTCTCAAATCCTTAAAGACTCAATCCGATAAGATAACTTCAAGAGGAAAACTCAATTCATCACAAGAGAGTAGAGGGGGAGAAACATCATAAGATCCAACTATAATAGCAAAGCTCGCGATACATCAAGATTGTGCCATAGAGAGAACACGAGAGAGAGAGAGAGATCAAACACATAGCTACTGGTACATACCCTCAGCCCCAAGGGTGAACTACTCCCTTCTCGTCATGGATAGCGCTGGGATGATGAAGGCCACCGGTGAGGGATCCCCCCTCCGGCAGGGTGTCGGAATGGGCTCCCGAGAGGTTTTTGGTGGCTATAGAGGCTTGCGGCAGTAGAACTCCCGATCTATCTTCGTATTCGATGGTTTTAGGGTATATGGGAATATATAGGCGAAAGTCGGTTGGAGGAGCCTCGAGGGGCCCACGAGACAGGGGGGCGCGCCCAGGGGGTGGGCACGCCCTCCTATCTCTTGGCTTCCTCAAAGCTTCCCTGGCTTGTACTCCAAGTCTCACAGATCATGTTCGTTCTAAAAATAACTTTTCCAAAGGTTTCATTCTGTTTGGACTCCGTTTGATATTCCTTTTCTTCGAAACACTGAAATAGGCAAGAAAACAGCAATATGGGCCGGGCCTCCTGTTAGTAGGTTAGTCCCAAAAATGATATAAAAGTGTAAAGTAAAGCCCGTAAACATCCAAAACAGGTAATATAATAGCATGGAACAATAAAAAATTATAGATACATTGGAGACGTATCACTTATCCTCGCATAAGGACATGTGCATTGGTTCATGTCGATTCCGCAGCTCTATCCGGTAAGGCCAGGTGTGTTGGTTCATGTCGATTCCGCAGTGATACGTCCATTTTGCATCATGCTTTTATATCAATATTTATTGCATTATGGGCTGTTATTACACATTATATATCAATACTTATGGCTATTCTATCTTATTTTACAAGGTTTACCATGAAGAGGGGGAATGCCGGCAGATGGAATTCTGGCTGGAAAAGGAGCAAACATTGGAAACCTATTCTGCACAGCTCCAAAAATCCTGAAACTCCACAGAACTTATTTTTGGAATTAATAAGAGTTATTGTGCGAAAGAAACACCAGAGGGGGCCCACACCCTGGCCACGAGGGTGGGGGGCGCGCCCACCCCTACTGGGCGCGCCCCTGTCTCCTGGGCCCCATGGTGGCCCTCTGGTGTCCATCTTCTGCTATATGAAGGCTTTTACCCTCGAAAAAGTCGTGGGCAAGCTTACGGGGCGAAACTCACGCCATGAGGCGGAACCTTGGCGGAACCAATCTAGAGCTCCGGTAGAGCTGTTCTGCTGGGGAAACATCCCTCCGGGAGGGGGAAATCATCACCATCGTCATCACCATCGATCCTCTCATCGGGAGGGGGTCAATCTCCATCAACATCTTCACCAGCACCATCTTCTCTCAAAACCCTAGTTCATCTCTTGTATCCAATCTTGTATCAAAACCACAAATTGGTACCTGTGGGTTGCTAGTAGTGTTGATTACTCCTTGTAGTTGATGCTAATTGGTTTACTTGGTGGAAGATCATATGTTCAGATCCTTAATGCATGTTAATACTCCTCTGATTATGAACATGAATATGCTTTGTGAGTAGTTACGTCTGTTCCTGAGGACATGGGTGAAGTCTTGCTATTAGTAGTCATGTGAATTTGGTATTCGTTAGATATTTTGATGAGATGTATGTTGTCTTTCGTCTAGTGGTGTTATGTGAACGTCGACTACATGACACTTAACCATTATTTAGGCCTACAGGAAGGCATTGGGAAGTAATAAGTAGATGATGGGTTGCTAGAGTGACAGAAGCTTAAACCCTAGTTTATGTGTTGCTTCGTAAGGGGCTGATTTGGATCCATATGTTTAATGTTGTGGTTAGGTTTACCTTAATACTTCTTTTGTAGTTGCGGATGCTTGCAATAGGGGTTAATCATAAGTGGGATGCTTGGCCAAGTAAGGGCAGTACCCAAGCACCGGTCCACCCACATATCAAATTATCAAAGTACCGAACGCGAATCATATGAGCGTGATGAAAACTAGCTTGTCGATAATTCCCATGTGTCCTCGGGAGCTCTTTTCTCATTATAAGAAATTGTCCAGGCTTGTCTTTTGCTACAAAAAGGATTGGGCCACCTTGCTGCACTTTATTTACTTTCATTGCTTGTTACCCGTTACAATTTATCTTATCACAAAACTATCTGTTACCTACAATTTCAGTGCTTGCAGAGAAAACCTTACTGAAAACCGCTTATCATTTCGTTCTACTCCTCGTTGGGTTCGACACTCTTACTTATCGAAAGGACTACGATAGATCCCCTACACTTGTGGGTCATCAAGACTCTTTTCTGGCGTCGTTGCCGAGGAGCGTAGCGCTTTTGGTGAGTGGAACTTGGTAAGGAAACATTTATATAGTGTGCTGAAATTTTCTGTCACTTGTTACTATGGGAACTAATCCTCTGAGGGGCTTGTTCGGGGTATCTTCACCCCGAATGGAAGAGCAAAGAGTTGCTCCTCAACCTACTGAAAATATTTACTTTGAGATTCCTTCGGGTATGATAGAGAAACTGCTAGCTAATCGCTTTGTAGGAGATGGAACATTGCATCCCGATTTACACCTTATCTTTGTGGATGAAGTTTGTGGATTATTTAAGCTTGCAGGTATTCCCGATGATGTTGTCAAAACGAAGGTCTTCCCATTATCTTTGAAGGGAGATGCATTGACATGGTATAGGCTATGTGATGATACGAGATCTTGGAATTATAAGCGATTGAAGTTGGAATTTCACCAGAAGTTCTATCCTATGCATCTTGTTCATCGTGATCGTAGTTACATATATAATTTCTGGCCTCGCGAAGGAGAAAGCATCGCTCAAGCTTGGGGGAGGCTTAAGTCAATGTTATATTCATGCCCCAATCATGAGCTCTCTAGAGAAATGATTATTCAAAAATTTTATGCTCGGCTTTCTCTCAATGATCGCAACATGCTCGATACTTCTTGTGCTGGTTCTTATATGCTGAAGACTATTGAATTCAAATGGGACTTATTGGAAAGAATTAAACACAACTCTGAAGATTGGGGTTCCGAAGCTGGTAAGGAGTCAGGTATGACACCTAAGTTTGAATGTGTTAAATCTTTTATGGATACCGATGCCTTTCGTGGATTTAGTGCTAAATATGGACTTGACTCTGAGATAGTAGCTTCTTTCCGTGAATCTCTTTCTACTCACGTTGATCCCCCTAAGGAGAAGTGGTTTAAATATAATCCTCCCATTGAAGTAAAAGTAGTTGCACCTATTACAGTTGAAGAAAAGACTGTCACATATAGTGATCCTATTGTTCCTACTACTTATGTTGAGAAACCTCCTTTTCCTGTTAGGATAAAGGATCATGCTAAAACTTTGACTGTTGTTCGTAAGAGTAATACTAGGACTTATACACCTCCTAAGCAAATCAAAGTTGAACCTAGTATTGCTATGGTTAAAGATCTCTTGGATGATGATTTAGATGGGCATGTTATTTATTTATGTGGTGAGACTGCTAATATTGTTAGACCAGATACTAAGATACATAGACCTATGGTAGGCATGCCTGTTATTTCTGTTAAAATAGGAGATCATTGTTATCATGGCTTATGTGATATGGGTGCTAGTGCTAGTGCAATACCCTATGATTTATATAAAGAAATTATGCACGACATTGCACCCATTGAATTGGAAGGTATTGATGTTACTATCAAGCTTGCCAATAGAGATACTATTTCACCAGTTGGGATTGTTAGAGATGTTGAAGTCTTGTGTGGGAAGGTTAAATATCCCGCTGATTTTCTTGTTCTTAGTTCCCCACAAGATGACTTTTGTCCCATTATTTTCGGTAGACCCTTCTTAAATACAGTTAATGCTAGGATTGATTGTGAAAAGGATACTGTTACAATTGGCTTAGAGGGTATGTCTCATGAGTTTAATTTTGCTAAGTTTCGTAGACAACCTCGTGATAGAGAATCACCTAGTAAGGATGAGATTATTGGTCTTGCTTCTATTGCCGTGCCTCCTACTGATCCGTTAGAACAATATTTGCTAGACCATGAAAATGATATGTTTATGAAGGAAAGAAGAGAAATAGATGAAGTGTTCCTTCGATAGGAACCTATGATGAAACACAACCTACCCGTTGAAATTCTAGGGGATCCCCCTCCACCCAAGGGTGATCCCGTGTTTGAACTCAAACCATTACCTGATAATCTTAAGTATGCTTATCTTGATGAAAAGAAAATATATCCTGTTATTATTAGTGCTAACCTTTCAGAGCAAGAAGAAGAAAGATTATTGAAAACTCTGAAGAAGCACAATGCTGCTATCGGATATACTCTGGATGATCTCAAGGGCATTAGTCCCACGTTATGCCAACACAAAATTAATTTGGAGGACGATGCTAAACCAGTTAGAGATCCTCAACGATGATTGAATCCTAAAATGAAAGAAGTGGTAAGAAAGGAGATACTAAAGCTCCGTGAGGTAGGTATAATCTATCCCGTTGCTGATAGTGATTGGGTAAGCCCTGTCCATTGTGTTCCTAAAAAGGGAGGTATTACCGTTGTTCCTAATGATAAAGATGAATTGATCCCGCAAAGAATTATTACAGGTTATAGGATGGTAATTGATTTCTGTAAATTAAATAAAGCTACTAAGAAAGATCATTACCCTTTACCTTTTATCGATCAAATGCTAGAAAGACTATCCAAACACACACATTTTTGTTTCCTAGATGGTTATTCTGGTTTCTCTCAAATACCTGTGTCAGCGAAGGATCAATCAAAAACTACGTTTACTTGCCCTTTCGGTACTTTTGCTTATAGACGTACGCCTTTTGGTTTATGTAATGCACCTTCTACCTTTCAAAGATGTATGATGGCTATATTCTCTGACTTTTGTGAAAAGATTTGTGAGGTATTCATGGATGATTTCTCCGTTTATGGATCCTCTTTTGATGATTGCTTGAGCATCCTTGATCGAGTTTTGCAGAGATGTGAAGACACTAGTCTCGTCTTGAATTGGGAGAAGTGCCACTTTATGGTTAATGAAGGCATTGTCTTGGGGCATAAGATTTCCAAGAGAGGTATTGAAGTTGATAAAGCTAAAGTTGATGCTATTGAAAAGATGCCATGTCCCAAGGACATAAAAGGTATAAGAAGTTTCCTTGGTCATGCCGGTTTTTATAGGAGGTTCAATAAGGACTTTTCTAAAATCTCTAGGCCTTTGACTAATTTATTGCAAAAAGAAATTCCTTTTGTCTTTGATGATGATTGTGTAAAAGCATTTGAAATACTTAAGAAAGTTTTGATCACTGCACCTATTGTTCAGCCACCTGATTGGAATTTACCCTTTGAAATTTTGTGTGATGCTAGTGATTATGCTGTAGGTGCTATTCTAGGGCAAAGAGTTGATAAGAAATTGAATGTTATCCAGTATGCTAGTAAGACTCTTGATACTGCCTAGAGAAATTATGCTACTACTAAAAAAGAGTTCTTAGCAGTTGTGTTTGCATGTGATAAGTTTAGACCTTATATTGTTGATTCCAAAGTTACTATTCACACTGATCATGCTGCTATTAAAAATCTGATGGAAAAGAAAGATGCTAAGCCTAGACTCATTAGATGGGTTCTCTTGCTCCAGGAATTTGATTTGCATATTATTGATAGAAAGGGAGATGAGAACCCTGTTGCAGACAACTTGTCTAGGTTAGAGAATATTCTTGATGACCCACTGCCTATTGATGATAGCTTTCCTGATGAACAATTAGCGGTCATTAATGCTTCTCATACTGCTCCTTGGTATGCTGATTATGCTAATTATATTGTTGCTAAATTTATACCACCTAGTTTCACATACCAGCAAAAGAAAAAGTTCTTTTATGATTTAAGACATTACTTCTGGGATGACCCACACCTTTATAAGGAAGGAGTAGATGGTGTTATTAGACGTTGTGTACATGAGCATGAACAGGAACAGATCCTACGCAAGTGTCACTCTGAATCATACGGAGGACACCACGCTGGAGCTAGAACTGCACATAAGGTATTGCAATCTGGTTTTTATTGGCCTACTCTCTTCAAAGATGCTCGTAAGTTTGTCTTATCTTGTGATGAATGTCAAAGAATTGGTAATATTAGTAGACGTCAAGAATTGCCTATGAATTATTCCCTTGTTATTGAATCGTTTGATGTTTGGAGCTTTGATTATATGGGACCTTTTCTTGCCTCTAATGGTTACACACATTTTTAGTTGCTATTGATTACGTTACTAAGTGGGTAGAAGCTATTCGAACTAGTAGTGCTGATCATAACACTTCTATTAAAATGCTTAAAGAAGTTATTTTTCCGAGGTTTGGAGTCCCTAGATATCTTATGACTGATGGTGGTTCACATTTTATTCATGGTGCTTTCCGTAAGATGCTTGCCAAGTATGATGTTAATCATAGAATCGCATCTCCTTATCACCCGTAGTCTAGTGGTCAAGTAGAGTTGAGCAATAGAGAGCTCAAATTAATTTTGCAAAAGACTATGAATAGATCTAGAAAGAATTGGTCCAAGAAACTTGATGATGCATTAAGGGCCTATAGAACTGCACATAAAAATCCTATGGGTATGTCTCCATATAAAATGGTTTATGGAAAAGCTTGTCACTTACCTCTTGAACTTGAACATAAAGCATATGACTTCAAACTTGCCAGTGAGAAGAGGTTATTTGATATTAGCTCACTTGATGAATGGAGAACCCAAGCCTATGAGAATGCCAAGTTATTCAAAGAAAAAGTCAAACACTGGCATGACAAAAGGATACAAAAGCGTGAGTTTAACGTAGGTGATTATGTGTTATTATTCAACTCCCGTTTAAGATTTTTTGCAGGAAAACTTCTCTCTAAATGGGAAGGTCGTTACGTTATCGAGGAGGTCTATCGTTCCGGTGCCATAAAAATCAACAACTTCGAAGGCACAAGTCCAAGGGTGGTGAACGGTCAAAGAATTAAACATTATATCTCAGGCAATCCTATCAATGTTGAAACTAATATTGTTGAAACCGTAACCCCTGAGGAATACATAAGGGACACTTTCCAGAACGTTCCAAACTCCGAAAGGGAATAGGTATGTGGTACGGTAAGTAAACCGACTCCAAAACAATTCTAATGGCAATTTTTATCAGTTTTGGAATACTTAAGAATTTCTGAAAGAAAGAAGTAGTCCGGGAAGGACACGAGGCCTCCACGAGGGTGGAGGCCTTGCCCACCCTTCCTGGGCGCGCCCCCATGTCTCATGGCCACCTCGTGTGCCTCCCGGACTCCATTTTCTTGCACGTTACATATTTTGGTCGGTAAAAATTCATTATATAATCTCCTGAAGGCTTTGACCACCGTATCACGCAAATATCCTCTGTTTTTGTTTCGAGCTATTTTTCTGACAGATCTAGAGCATCATGACGTCTCCGAGCGCTCCCAAGGACAAGTTTTTCGAGAGGGTTATCAACCCCTATCTCGCGGAGGTGCTGCAACACCCTCAAACCATTGAGATGCATGAGGGGTGCTGCACATCCGCGATGTGGAGGGACCAAGGCCGTACCGGAAGCGTGGAGACAAAGCTCGAAGCCATGGAGCAACAAGTTTTCAAGTGCCAAGGGATGGTGGAGCATGGACTCAACGCCAACCAGATGATGATCACGGAGTTCACCAACAACCACAAGCTGGATGCCAAGGTCATTGGGAGACCATCTTCAAGCTGCAAGAGAAAATCGAGCACCTCCAAGCCCAGATCTATGACCTGCAAAACCAAAACTGTGAGTATGAATATAGATTCAAGAGGATGAGTTTGGCTGCAGATTTGAGGATCCCGGAGACTCGATCATCCTTCTATGATGGTGAGCCTATGCCTTGGAAGATGGACGGCAAGCCTACATCATCAACAACTCCTACTTTACCACCTCCGAGGACATAATCACATGGGTATGGGCACTCCCCTTGGCAATTGCCAAGCTTGGGGGAGGTGCCCCGGTATCGTATCACCATCACACTCCTATCTTTACTGTTTTATTAGCTCGATCCTTTTTAGTAGTATCTTGATCTAGTAGATTGAAGTTTTAGCATCAAGTAGTTTTGAGTCTTGCTTTGTGATCTCTTTATGTAATCAAGTCCGTGAGCTATCTATAATAAAGATTAGTGTTGAGTCAAGGGCTTTGCTATCTTGCTATGATCTTGAGAAAATAGAAAGAATAAAAGAGTTCATCTTGATCTTATGGATAATAATAACTTCACACATAGAAAGTATGAGACATAAAAGTTGTTGAGAGTTGACAAACGTAGTTTTGGTCATCGTTGCAATTAATAGGAAGTAATAAGGAAAGAGAGGTTTCACATACAAATATATTATCTTGGACATCTTTTATGATTGGGAGCACTCATTAAGTATGACATGCTAAAAGAGTTGACGTTGGACAAGGAAGACAACGTAATGGTTTATGTTTTCTCACATCTCAGTTAAAGTATATTGTCATTGACCTTCCAAACATGTTGAGCTTGCCTTTCCCCCTCATGCTAGCCAAACTCCTTGCACCAGGTAGAGATACTACTTGTGCTTCCAAATATCCTTAAACCAGTTTTGCCATGAGAGTCCACCATACCTACCTATGGATTGAGTAAGATCCTTCAAGTAAGTTGTCATGTTGCAGGCAATAAAAATTGCTCTCTAAATATGTATGCCTTATTAGTGCAGAGAAAATAAGCTTTATACGATCTTGTTGTGGAAGCAATAAAAGCGATTTGACATAATAAAGGTCCACATACAAGTGGCAATATAAAGTGACGTTCTTTTGCATTAAGATTTCATGCATCCAACCCTAAAAGCACATGACAACCTCTGCTTCCCTCTGCGAAGGGCCTATCTTTTACTTTATGTTTTTACTTTATGCTTGAGTCAAGGTGATCTTCACCTTTCTCTTTTTTATTTTATCCTTTGGCAAGGTCCTCGTGTTTGAAAGATCATGATATATATATATATATATATAGGGTGGGTCTATTCTACAATTGATTGTAGAATAATATTCTACAATAGGCTCCCCCTATATAGGGCAATTTTCAGGAAAAAAAACTAAACCGAAAACAAAACCCTCCCATGGTCCTCATCGCCTACCCCACCTCTGTGCTCGCCTCCCGTGCAGCTGCCACGGCGACCCTCCACCCTGCGTGCGCCACGGTCTCCTCCCGGCGGCGCCGCCCCCCTCCCCCCTGTCGGCGAACGCTCGCCCGCCCTCCTTCCCCATGAACGGCGCGCAACCCGCCCTTTGCCTCCTCGGCGCCGCCAATCCGCCGCCCCCCCCGCCGTGCCGTGTTACCGCCTACCTCGCACCAGGCGCGCCGCCGTCCTCCCTTCTCCCGCCGCTGCTGCCTACCTCCCGGTGCTGCGTGGCCGTCTTCCTTCCTCGCAACATGGCGTCGCCGCCCGCCCTCCCCCCCCCCGGTGCGCCACCAGCCAGCTCCCCTACCACAGTCGGCGACCTGCCCCCCCTCCCACGAGCCGGTGCCCGGCCTCCCTCCCTGTGACATGGAGATTGCCTGCAAATTGACGCCGTGCACCTGTCTACGGGATAAGTGGAACAGGGCTGCTCATAGTAGACGTTGTTCAGTTGATTTATGATGAGCAACCTGCAGTTGCAAATTAAAATGATGTTGTACTTGATAGCAGTGACCATTTCAAGCTACAGATATTGCTATATTGTATTATATAGTGCAATATAGACTTGTATATTGTATCTGAGCTCGTTATCTAATGTCTCTTATATTCTTTTATACTTGTTATAAGTAAATCATAAGCAGTACAAAAACCTCATAGAAAGAAATACAAAATATATTGCCATCAACAGTGCATAACATATATATAAAGAAGTACAAACTACATATTTAAAAAAATATGCAGTATTACCATTTATTCATTTTGGGCGCAACCCATTGAAGTATCAACATTAATCAACAATTATCCCAGGGTTAAAAGAAGCGATTAAATAACATGTTTATTTTTATTATCGGGCAGTGCCATAAAACAACTATGGGAAGTACCACTGATTCATTATGAGCAGTACTTTTTATATAACATGAGCAATACAAAACATTTTTATTACGTGGTGGTACTATTGCACTGTGGTCAATACAATTCATGTATTTTAAGCAGTACAAAAACATTTTATTACCAGGCGGTACGAAACTTATATTTCACAAAGTACAAAAATACATGTCAAGGGGAGTTTAGTTCGGTGGAAATAATTCACGGGCAGTACAATGTATTCATTTTGAGCAGTACAATTATTATTATTCTTATTATCGGGCAGTACGAAACTCATATTCCACGGAAGTAAAAGGTACATGTGAAGGGAATTTGAGTTCTCTGGAAAAAATTATGGGCAGTATAATTTAATCATTTTGAGTAGTACAAAAACTACTTTATTGTCGGGCAGTACGAAACTCATATTCCACAGAAGTACTAGGCAAATTTGTGTTCTTTTAAAATAAATCCGAGCAGTACAATTTATTCATTTCGAGCAGTACAATTATTATTATTATTATTATTATCGGGCGATCTGAAACTCATATTCATGAAGTACAAGGTACATGTGGAGGAATTTGAGTTCTCTCGAAAAATATTATGGGCAGTACAATTTAATCACTTTGAGAAGTACAGAAACTTCTTTATTGTCAGGCAGTACGAAACTCATATTCCATAGAAGTACAATACTATGTTTCCTTATAACAGGACAAATCTTGGTATTTTGAATATTGTTCAAAAACCGTGAAGAATTAGAAAACTATTAAAACACAAAAGTTTGCTAAATTTCAATACCTTTCCAATGCCATATTGTTTGCATCATTCCGAGGTCCAAAGAACATCAATGATCATATTTTAATAGATCTAAAATTTAGTATTTTCAAAACTGTTTCAAAACTATGCATAATTTAAGAAAACTTAAAAAAAACGTTTGTAAATTTTAGAAGCTTTCCAATGGTATACCATTTGCACTATTCCGAGAAGTGGTTAAAAATTAATATATAATTACTGTTCGTCTATTTTGAATGAATCTCGGTATTTTCAAAACTGCTCAAAAATATTAATAGACGAAAAAGATGGGAATTTCAGTACCTTTCCAACACCATATCATTTGCATCATTTCGATATCCAAAAATGATCCAGGATCATCTTTTAATAAAACAGATTTTTAATATTTTCAAAACTGTTCCAAAACTGTGCGAAGTTTGAAAAAACTTACAACATGAAGATGTCTGTAAATTTCAGTAGCTTTTCAACGGTATATCATTTGCTATATTCCGATAAGTGGTTAAAGAATTTCATTCAAAACACTTTCCATTCAGCTTCTGATGATTTCTATTTTTTGAAAATTCATAATAAAAAAAAGTGAAGCAAGTTACAATATAAAAAAGATGAGAAATTTCTGTAGCTTTTCAACGGTATATCATTTGCGCAATTCCGATTAATGGTTTAGAATCTATTAGTGAATTACTACGCAAGTACAGAAGAGCAGTACCGACTTTATGAAAAAGAAGTACGGTAGTGTTATGCGAAGCGATGCAGATCTTTATTAGGGTAGTACGAGATTATTGCAGAATATTATTCTATCATCGATTGTAGAATAGACGGCATGTATATATATATATATATATGTATGTTGACATCACCTAAAGGTGAATACGTTGGGAGGCAACACAGTAAGCCCCTATCTTTCTCAGTGTCCGATTGAAACTCCATAACCACAAGTATTGCGTGAGTGTTAGCAATTGTAGAAGACTATATGATGGTTGAGTATGTGGACTTGCTGAAAAGCTCTATTCTTGACTCTTTCTGATGCTATGATAAATTGCAATTGCTTCAATGACTAAGATTATAGTTTGTTAGTTCCCAATGAAGTTTCTGAACCATACTTGACATTGTGAATTGATTGTTACTTGAGCATAAGAAATCGTATGATAAAATCTATTTATGTTGCTGTTATAAGAATGATCATGATGCCCTCATGTCCGTATTTTATTTTTATCGACACCTCTATCTCTAAACATGTGGACATATTTTTCATTATCGGCTTCCACTTGAGGACAAGCGTGGTCTAAGCTTGGGGGAGTTGATACGTCCATTTTGCATCATGCTTTTATATCAATATTTATTGCATTATGGGCTGTTATTACACATTATATATCAATACTTATGGCTATTCTATCTTATTTTACAAGGTTTACCATGAAGAGGAGGAATGCCAATTTGGAATTCAGGTGGAAAAGGAGCAAACATTGAAACCTATTACGACTTGCTCCAAAATCCTGAAACTCCACGGAACTTATTTTTGGAATTAATAAAATTATTGAGCGAAAGAAACACGGAGGGCCCACACCTGGCGGGAGGGTGGGGCGCGCCCCTCTCTGGGCCCCTGGTGGCCCTCCGGTGTCCATCTTACGCTATATGAAGGCTTTTACCTGAAAAAAAAAATCATGGGCAAGCTTATGGGATGAAACTCCGGCGCCAGGCGGAACCAATCTAGAGCTCGGCAGAGCTGTTCATTGGGAAACTTCCCGAGGGGGAAATCATCACCATCATCATCACCATTGATCCTCTCATCGGGAGGGGATCAATCTCCATCAACATCTTCACCGGCACCATCTCCTCTCAAAACCCTAGTTCATCTCTTGTATCCAATCTTGTATCAAAACCACAAATCGGTACCTGTGGGTTGCTAGTAGTGTTGACTACTCCTTGTAGTTGATGCTAATTGGTTTACTTGGTGGAAGATCATATGTTCAGATCCTTAATGCATATTAATACTCCTCTGATTATGAACATGAATATGCTTTGTGAGTAGTTATGTTTGTTCACGAGGACATGGGTGAAGTCTTGCTATTAGTAGTCATGTGAATTTGGTATTAGATTCGATATTTTGATGAGATGTATGTTGTCTTTCCTCTAGTGGTGTTATGTGAGCGTCGACTACATGACACTTCACCATTATTTGGGCCTAGAGGAAGGCATTGGGAAGTAATAAGTAGATGATGGGTTGCTAGAGTGATGAAGCTTAAACCCTAGTTTATCGTTTAGCCGTAAGGGGCTGATTTGGATCCATATGTTTAATCTTTGTGGTTAGGTTTACCTTAGTACTTCTTTTGTAGTTGCGGATGCTTGCAATAGGGGTTAATCATAAGTGGCATGCTTGTCCAAGTAAGGGTAGTACCCAAGCACCGGTCCACCCACATATCAAATTATCAAAGTACGAACGCGAATCATATGGCGTGATGAAAACTAACTTGACAATAATTACCATGTGTCGGGAGCTCTTTTCTCATTATAAGAAATTGTCGGGCTTGTCCTTTGCTACAAAAGGTTGGGCCACCTTTCGCACTTTATTTACTTTCATTGATTGTTACCCGTTACAATTTATCTTATCACAAAACTATCTGTTACCTACAATTTCAGTGCTTGCATAGAAAACCTTACTGAAAACCGCTTATCATTTCCTTCTGCTCCTCATTGGGTTTGACACACTTACTTATCGAAAGGACTACGATAGATCCCCTACACTCGTGGGTCATCACGCAGCTCTGGACCAGACTCTCAAGAACAAATGAATTTGACTACTGGCCGACATGGTTGTGCAGTCTAGGACGACCAAACCCCTTTGATGCTCCAGCATGTACGGGTATGGATATTCTGAACCTCACATATGCCATCTCATCTTATGCATTGCTATCCCAAATTCACATATGTAGTATCACTATTATAATTTGTTTAAGCTTACAATTATGAATCATTTTTGTTTGTTGTACATTCACCATTGTCTTTGCCCAAACTGAAGCCTTGATCTGAATCAGCAGAAGTAACATCACTACAAAAAAAGACACATCCGTGACATTTTGGGCCAAACGAATTTTTTCTGTCATACATATGACACTTCTATGACGATAATTATGACAAAACCCGGTATCATCATAGATGTGGTGGGCTCCTACTTCTATGACAAAAATCATGAGAAAATGGGCTTTTCATTACGGCGGGCGGAGACGCACTGCATGACATTCTTTGGGCCGTCCATGACGGAAAAACCGTGGTAGAAGCGAGGCGAGAAAATTTTGGGAGTTCGATTCACGGTGGGCGGTCGGGGCGGCGATCGCGTTTCTCTCATACGTGCGTGCGTGTGTGCGAGCATTAGCTCTAATCGAACCCGGCGGCGTTGGGCTCTAATCGAACCCGAGCAATTGCATTGTAGGCTATCGTTCTTGAACCCGGCGATCGATCGATGGTACATTAAGCGAACCCGATCGGGCGATTAGTTCGCTCTGCGCTAGCGAAGCCGATCGATCTGCCTCTGTGGATGAGCGATGGCGTTAGCGGGGGGATGAGCGATGGCGGTGGCGTTGCCTCTGGATGAACAGGACCCCATGGTTGGAGGGCTGGATGAACAGGACGACCCCGTGGAAGGCTTGATGAACAGTAGATGGTGGAGGGGTGCCCGTGGAGGGATGGTTGAACAGTAGCCGATGGAGTAGCACGGTGGAGGCTGGATGAACAGGAGCCCGTGGAGGCTGGAGGAGGTCGATGGTAGCCCGTGGAGGCTGGAGGAGGTCGACGGTGGAGATGAATAGTATCCCATGGAGTCCCGTTTGCGGTACGCCACACCCCTCCCGATCAACAGGACCCCCGTTTCGACCGTAGCGCTCCAACACAAGTCTGTTTCGTCCATTTTGCGGTACGCCACACCCCTCCCGATGAACAAGACCCCCGTTTCGACCATAGTGCTTCAACACAAGTCCGTTTCATCCGTTTTGCGGTACGCCACTGTAACGCCCCGGATACAACTTTCCATATTCGTAACTCCAACTCTTGCCTTTTCCGGAGATGCGATATGATTTTTCCTTCGTGGTTGGGTTTTTGTTTATTGTTTTGCATATTTCTTTCTTGTATGTTATGCCATGATCATAGTGAGTGCCTTGTCATTTTTGCTTCTTGCATCATGTTCATCTTATATTATATTGCATTGCACCATCCTTGCTTTGTTCTATGCTTCATGATGTGATATTCCCTTTGTCATTTTTGTTGCTTTTGCATCATGATCATAGTTGTACTGTGCTTGTTATCTCGTGAACTCCTTCTCCTCATCTTATTTGTTGTTTCATCTTGCCATTTCCATCTAAGCCAAGCACCATCACCTTCTCCTTCCTCTTCTTTTACTCCTTTATGCAAGTGCCATTTCTCCCTTCTCCATTAATGTTCAATCTTTGCCAATAAATCATGCACCATGCCTTATAGCTCTCTGTCAAGTATCATCCATTTTGGAGTTGTTTTGGTTGGGTTCAAAAATACCTCAAGTTTGAATTATATTCAAACTTGTTTTATTTTTCTACCTTTAAAAAATACCCAAACCAATTATTTCGAATGCTGCAAAACTCCAGGAGATTGAGTATATTTTTATATCTGAAAAACTCTTCTCCTAGCCCCCTGTACATTTTTCTTTTCCTTTGCTGTTTATTTAAATAAATGAAACTTAAAAAATGGAAAAAGGCTTGAAGCGATCATTGGGCCTCACCTCGAGCCGACCAGTTTTCCCTCGCCCATGACCCTTGGCGCCGACTCTTTCCCTCTATCTCTCGCCGAGCCGCTTTGCCGTGACCCATCCCCTCACGGTAGCCTGCTCCGTTCCCCTCCGTCTCCCTCGCTTCAGAGCCAGAGCGTTCGACCGTCGTGCCGTGAGCTCACGGACGTCGAGGCCCGGCGCTCGCGCCCCTTTATAAGCAGCGCCCGCGCCCTCCTAGGGTTTCCCTCTTTCCCTTTCGCCGCCGCCACCTCTTTCCCTTCCCTCGCTTCTTCTTCCTCAAATCGAGCACCGAGAGCGAGAGTTAAACCATCGGCGTTAAATCGTCGTTCTCGTGGCGGAGGGCCTCGGCTCGTCTTGACATGTCCTCTGCACCACTTCTTCGTCCCCGACCGATTCTGATGGGTGGCTGGAGTGGATCGCCTCCACGCCGTCGTCCACGTCCACGTCTTTGTCTTCTTCCTCTGCCTCCTCTACGTCATGAACACCGGCGACCAGCGCATCCTCCGACCGTCGTCGACCTAAATGCGACTCAAAGGCACCCCACGGTGAAGCCCGCTCCTCCCCATCTCTCTCTCGGTTCAATTCATCAACTGGTGCGTCTTCCCGAGTCGCCGATCCCATATCCGCCATGGGCGAGTTTAAAACTCACACCCATCGCCTCCCACATTTGTCGTGCTGCATCCACACCTAGCACCACATCCGCGCTGCGCCCATACCCCGCTTGCCCATTGCCCGACGATTGCCGCCCAGTAGCATCTACCGCTTTGTTCTCGCCGCCCACGGCTTGCCACGCTTCTCACCCGTGCCGCCAAGCTATTGCCGTCGCTTGCCGAGCCGTCTTGCGTGCCGGGTCGAGTCTTGAGCTCGAGCTCGAGCAGCCCCACGCGCACACCTCCGTAGCTGCTCCACATGCAGCGCACACCACACTACATTCCGCAGCCCGCTGCTGCTCTTCATCGCGGTCGTCGCCTCCTAGTTTCGCCGCCGACGCCATGCGAGGCGAGCACAAGCTTCGTCCTCGAGGTCCCGCATCACCTAGCCTTTGCAGCGCAAGACGTTCAAGTACCCGCACCTCCGCTTTGTGCTCTCTGCTCGGCGGTCGCCGTCTTGCTCGCCGGCGTCGTCACCCATTTCCTCTGTGAACGAGGGAGAAGAAGGCCTGGCCTTTGGTTCAGTTCAAGTTCTGTCACGCCCGTATTCGGTTCAGACATTTATCAGTAGCGCACTGGTTAGGGCACTAATCTGTAAGCGGAAGGTCCTGGGTTCGAGTCCCAGGCGTCCCAATTTTTTGCACTGTTTTTTTTAAAAAATTTTCTGCACACACTATCACTCGGGCCAAATCCTCATGGGCCGCTGCAGGTTGCTGCAATCCGGCCCGTGCATGTTTATTTTTCCCACTCTGTGATTTTGGCATATTTCCAGTGCATGCATATTTTCAGAATTGCCATTGTTTTGCATTGCTCATATTTAAATATGCATGCATCCAAATTAAACGAACAATATATGTAAAATGCTTAGAATTGTATCTAGTTTACATAATATGCAACTTTCATCCTGTTAAAATGTTTAAACATGTTGTTTGTTTAAATTTGCATATATGCCATGTTAAAATGATTTAATTCATAACTAAATAACCGTAGCTCGGTTTTAAATGTTCTTTATATGTAAATGGGGTGGAAAAATGTCTAGATTAACATGGTGCACTTTATTTTCCTGTTTAGCAACTTTAAAATATGTTTTAGGGCAGAACAGTACCAAATTCATAAATTGCATATGAGGATTTTCCGGAATTGTTGTTTGTTGTTCCGGCCTCATTTAATCTTGCCTAGTTAGGTAGTTTTCTTATGCTTCACCTCTTGCCATGTTAATCAACATTTAATATTGTTGGGTAGCTTAAACAAGAGTGAACTAAATACTTGAATGTGGTGTTCCGTCAATATGCAACTCGTTGCATATTGAGCTCCACTTAATTTGTAGTGTTGTTTGTTGCACTTTGCCATGCCTCATTAAACCGGACATGCATCATACTTGTTTGCGCATCATGCCATGTTTATGTGATGGTTGCTTACTATGTCGTTTGTTTCTTTCCGGGTTGCTTCTCTCGTTAGCTTCGATTTTGTTCCGGAGTTGTGAGGATTCGTTCGTCTACGACTCTTCATGGACTCGTTCTTCTTCCTTGCGGGATTTCAGGCAAGATGACCGCTACCCTGGATCTCACTACTATCATTCTTTGTGCTAGTTGCCTCGTTCTTTCGCTATCTTTGCGCTACCTATTACTGTTTGTCCAACCATCCCATATTGCCATGAACCCCTAACCTTTGACACCTTTCCTATGCAAACCGTTGTTTGGCTATGTTACCGCTTTGCTCGGCCCTCTTATAGCGTTGCTAGTTGCGGTGAAGTTGAAGATTTCTCCATGGTGGACAGGATTTTGGTTGGGATATCACAATATCTCTTATATTATTAATGCACCTATATACTTGGTAAAGGGTGGAAGGCTCGGCCTTATGCACAGTGTTTTGTTCCTCTTGCGCCCTAGTTTCCGTCATACGGTGTTATGTTCCCGGATTTTGCGTCCCTTACGCGGTCGGGTGATTTATGGGACCCCTTGACAGTTCGCTTTGAATAAAACTTGTCCAAGAAGGCCCAACATTGACTTTTACCATTTGCCTCACCACCACCTATCTTTTCCTTGGGAGTCGCTCTCTCGAGGTCATCTTTATTCAGCCCCGGGCGGTGGTTGTCTAAGTCTGGTTCGAACCGAGTAGATGCGGGGCCCCTCGGGCAACTCGAGTCTGGTTTTACTCGAGGATGTCTCATCCGGTGTTGCCACGAGAGCGAGATATGCAGCTCCTATCGGGATTGTCGGCGCATCAGGCGGCTTTGCTGGTCTTGTTTTACCATTGTCGAAATGTCTTGATGTCTGGGATTCCGAGACCGATCGGGTCTTCTGGGTGAAGGTCTATTCCTTCGATGATCGCGAGAGCTTGTCATGGGCTAAGTTGGGACGCCCTGCAGGTTTAAACTTTCGAGAGCCGTGCTGCGGTTATGTGGCAGATGGGAATTTGTTAATGTCGGTTGTAGACAACTTGACACTTGATCTGAATTAAAACGCATCAACCGAGTGTGTAGCCGTGATGGTCTCTTCTCGGAGTCCGGAAGTGAACACGGTTTACGTGTTATGATTGGCGTAAGTAGGTGTTGAGGATCACCTCTTGATCATTGCTAGCTTCACGACCGTTCCTTTGTTTCTCTTCTTGCTCTCATTTGCGTATGTTAGCCACCATATATGCTTAGTCGCTTTGCAACCTCACCACTTTACCCTTCCTTTCCCATTAAGCTTTGCTAGTCTTGATACCCATGGTAATGGGATTCTTTGAGTCCTCGTGGCTCACGGATACTTCAAAACCAGTTTGCGGTGCCTATGTTACCGAAAGCGGTGGCGCAACCAAGCTCAAGGAGGAGCTCGATGAAGATCTTGCCCTTTGTGTTGTTTCGTTCTAGTTGATCGGTAGTGGAGCCCAGATTGGGGTCGATCGGGGACCTTTATCGCATTTGGGGTTCTTCTTTTATTTTGGTTCGTAGTCGGACCTTGATTGTATCTGTATGATGTAATGCTTTACTCATGTATTTGTGTGAAGTGGCGATTGTAAGCCAACTATGTATCTCTTTCCTTATGTATTACTTGGGTTGTGTGAAGATTACCTCACTTGCGACATTGCTTTCAATGCGGTTATGCCTCTAAGTCGTGCCGACCGTGGGAGATATAGCCGCATCGAGGGCATTACAAGTTGGTATCAGAGCCTTCCCCGACCTTAGGAGCCCCACTGCTTGATCGTTTTTAGCGGCCGAGTTGTGTCTAGAAAAATGTTTTGAGTCATTTAGGAATATATATATCGGAGAGTTAGGAATTCTTTTTACTCCCGGTCCTTGACCTTACGGTGAGGTATCTGACGTAGAGTTTTGACTCTTCTCTTCTTAAATTTCACTAAATTTTTTTTAGGATCACGCGGGTATCTTGGGATCGTTCCGATATTCTTATAGCGAGAACATTGTTCTTGGTGCCTCGACATTTTGGGGTTGTGGCGGTGTCGGGGAGTTGAGCTACGAGGTGTTGTCGTCATAATTTTATCGTTGCGATTCGAATACGAGTTTAGTATGCCGACATCGAAAATCTCTTTTATGCGGTTGTTGGTGAGATAATCCGCTAACCAAAGATCTTGAGGTGAGTGCGGGAGTATTGCTGTTGGGGAGCGTAGTAATTTCAAAAAATTCTACGCACACGCAAGATCATGGTGATGGCATAGCAACGAGAGGGAGAGTGTTGTCCACGTACCCTCGTGGACCGTAAGCGAGCGTTAACACAACGCGGTTGATGTAGTCGTCGTCTTCACGATCCGACCGATCCAAGTACCGAGCGTCACGGCACCTCCGAGTTCAGCACACGTTCAGCTCGATGGCGTCCCTCGAACTCCGATCCGGCCGAGTGTCGAGGAGAGTTCCGTCAAGACGGCGTGGTGGCGATCTTGATGTTCTATCGGCGCAGGCTTCGCCTAAGCTTTGCGACGATATGACCGAGGTGGAATATTGTGGAAGGGGCACCGACACGGCTAAGGAACGATCCGTAGATCAACTTGTGTGTCTATGGGGTGCCCCCTGCCCCGTATATAAAGGAGGGAGGGAGGAGGAGGCCGGCCCTAGGAGGAGGCGCGCCAGGAGTCCTACTCCCAGGGAGTAGGATTCCTTCTTTCCTAGTCCAACTAGGTCAAGGGGAAAAGAGGGAAGTGGAGAAGGAAGGAAGAGGGGGCGCCCCAAACCCTTTGTCCTATTCGGATTTGGGCTTGGGAGGGCGCGCCTCCTCCGGCTCCTTCCACTAAAGCCCATTAAGGCCCAATACTCTTCCCGTATTCCCGTAACTCCCGGTACTCTGAAAAATACCGAATCACTCGGAACCTTTCCGAACTCGAATATAGTCGTCCAATATATCGATCTTTACGTATCGACCATTTGAGACTCCTCGTCATGTCCCGATCTCATCAGGGACTCCGAACTCCTTGGTACATCAAAACTCATAAACTCATAATATAAGCATCATCGAAACCTTAAGCGTGCGGACCCTACGGGTTCGAGAACTATGTAGACATGACCTAGAACTATTCTTGGTCAATAACCAATAGCGGGACCTGGATGCCCCATATTGGCTCCTACATATTCTCTGAAGATCTTTATCGGTCAAACCGCATAACAACATCGTTGTTCCTTTGTCATCGGTATGTTACTTGCGAGATTCGATCGTCGGTATCCAATACCTAGTTCAATCTCGTTACGGCAAGTCTCTTTACTTGTTCCGTAATACATCATCTCTTAACTAACTCATTAGTTGTAATGCTTGCAAGGCTTAAGTGATGTGCATTACCGAGAGGGCCGAGATACCTCTCGACAATCGGAGTGACAAATCCTAATCTCGAAATCGCCAACCCAACATCGCCTTTGGAGACACTGTAGTACTCCTTTATAATCACCCGATTCGTTGTGGCGTTTGGTACTACCAAAGTGTTCCTCGGCAAGCGGAGTTGCATAATCTCATAGTCATAGGAACATGTATAAGTCATGAAGAAAGCAATAGCAACATACTAAGCGATCGGGTGCTAAGCTAACGGAATGGGTCATGTCAATCGATCATTCAACTAATGATGTGATCCGTTAATCAAATAACAACTCTTTATTCATGGTTAGGAAACATAACCATCTTTGATTAACAAGCTAGTCAAGTAGAGGCATACTAGTGACACTCTGTTTGTCTATATATTCACACATGTATTATGTTTCCGGTTAATACAATTCTAGCATGAATAATAGACATTTATCATGAAATAAGGAAATAAATAATAACTTTATTATTGCCTCTAGGGCATATTTCCTTGATCTCCCACTTGCACTAGAGTCAATAATCTAGTTCACATCGCCATGTGATTGAACACCAATAATCATATCGTATATGATTAACACCCATAGTTCACATCGTCATGTGACCAACACCCAAAGGGTTTACTAGAGTCAATAATCTAGTTCACATCGCTATGTGATTAACACCCAAAGAGTACAAAGGTATGATCATGTTTTGCTCGTGAGAGAAGTTTAGTCAGCGGATCTGTCACATTGAGCCGTATGTATTTTGCAAATATTCTATGTCTACAATGCTCTTGCGGAGCTACTCTAGCTAATTGCTCCCACTTTCAATATGTATCTAGATCGAGACTTAGAGTCATCGGATCGGTGTCAAAACTTGCATCGGCGTAACCCTTCTGACGAACCTTTTGTCACTTCCATAATTGAGAAACATATCCTTATTCCACTAAGGATAATTTTGACCATTGTCTAGTGATCTACTCCTAGATCACTATTGTACTCCTTGCCAAACTCGATTGTAGGGTATACAATAGATCGGTACACAACATGGCATACTTTATAGAACCTATGGCCAAGGCATAGGAATGACTTTCATTCTCTTTCTATCTTCTGCCGTGGTCGGGTTTTGAGTCTTACTCAATTTCACACCTTGTAACACAGGCAAGAATTCTTTCTTTGACTGTTCCATTTTGAACTACTTCAAAATCTTGTCAAGGTATGTACTCATTGAAAAAACTTATCAAGCGTCTTGATCTATCTCTATAGATCTTAATGCTCAATATGCAAGCAGCTTCACAGAGGTCTTTCTTTGAAAAACTCCTTTTAAACACTCCTTTATGCTTTGCGAATAATTCTACATTATTTCCGATCAACAATATGTCATTCACATATACTTATCGAAATCTTGTAGTGCTCCCACTCACTTTCTTGTAAATCGGGCTTCCGCAAGTCTGTATAAACTATATCTTTGATCAACTTATCAAAGCGTATATTCCAACTCGAGATGCTTGCACCAGTCCATAGATGGATCATTTGGAGCTTGCACACTTTGTTAGCTCCTTTGGATCGATAAAACCTTACGGTTGCATCACATACAACTCTTCCTCCGAAACCCATTCAGAATGCAGTTTTACATCCATTTGCCAAATTTCATAAATTGTGGCAATTGCTAACATGATTTGGACAGACTTAAGCATCGCTACGGTTGAGAAAATCTCATTGTAGTCAACACCTTGAACTTGTCAAAAACCTTTTTGCGACAAGTCGAGCTTTGTAGATAGTAACACTACTATCAGCGTCCGTCTTCCTCTTGAAGATCCATTTATACAATATGGCTTGCCGATCATCGGGCAACTCCACCAAAGTCCATACTTTGTTCTATACATGGATCTCATCTCGATTTCATGGCCTCAAGCCATTTCGCTGAATCTGGGCTCATCATCGCTTCCTCATAGTTCGTAGGTTCATCATGGTCTAGTTACATGACTTCGAGCAGGATTACCGTACCACTCAGTGCGGATCTCACTCTGGTTTACCTACGAGATTCGGTAATGGCGATCGAAGTTACATGATCATCATCATTAGCTTCCTCACTAATTGGTGTAGTAGTCACGAGAACAGATTTACGTGATGAACTACTTTCAATAAGGGAGAAGGTACAATTACCTTATCAAGTTCTACTTTCCTCCCACTCACTTCTTTCGAGAGAAACTCCTTCTCTAGAAAGGATCCATCTTAAGCAACGAATATCTTGCCTTCGGATGCTGTGATAGAAGGTGTACCCAACAATTTCCTTTGGGTATTCTATGAAGGCGTACTTCTCGATTTGGGTTCGAGCTTATCGGGATGAAACTTTTTCACATAAGCATCGCAGCCCCAAACATTAAGAAAGCGACAACTTTGGTTTCTTGCTAAACCCGATTCATATAGTGTCGTCTCAGCGGTTTAGGCGGTGCCCTATTTAACGTGAATGCATTTGTCTCTAATCGTGATCCCAAAAGCGATATTGGTAAATCGGTAGAAACATCATAGATTGCACTATATCCAATAAAGTGCGGTTACAATGTTTGGACACACCATAACATTGTGGTGTTCAGTGGCGTGAGCTGTGAAACTATTCCACATTGTTTTAATTGAAGACCAAACTCGTAACTCAAATATTCGTCTCCGTGATCGGATCACGAAACTTTATTTTCTTGTTACGATGATTTTTCCACTTCACTCTGAAATTCTTTGAACCTTTGAACTATTTAGGACTTATGTTTCATCAAGTAGATATACCCATATCTGCTCAAATCATCTTGTGAAGGTCGAGAAAATAACGATACTTGCCACGAGCATCAACACTCATTGGATCGCATACATCGGTATGTATTATTTCCAATAAGTCGGTAGCTTGTTCCATTGTTCGGAGAGCGGAGTTTTAGTCATCTTGCCCAAAAGGCACGGTTCGCAAGCATCAAGTGATTCATAATCAAGTGATTCCAAAATCCCATTAGCATGGAGTTTCTTCATCGCTTTACATAATATGACCTAAGCGGCGAGTGCCACAAATAAGTTGCACTATCATTATTAACTTTGTAATTTTTGTTTCAATATTATGAATATGTGTATCACTACGATCGAGATCCAATGAACCATTTTCATTGGGTGTGTAACCATATAAGGTTTTATTCATGTAAGCAGAACAACAGTTTATTCTCTTACTTAAATGAATAACCGTATTGCAATAAACACGATCAAATCATATTCATGCTCAGCGTAAACACCAAATAACATTTATTTAGGTTCAACACTAATCCCGAAAGTATAGGGAGTGTGCGATGATGATCATATCAATCTTGAAACTACTTTCAACAAACATCGTCACTTCACCCTTAACTAGTTTACTTTTGATACGCAACTCCGTTTGAGTTACTACTCTTAGCAACCGAACCAGTACCAAATACCGAGGGGTTGCTATAAACACTAGTAAAGCACACATAAAACACTGTATATCAAATATACCCTTTTTCACTTTGCCATCCTTCTTATCCACCAAATATTTAGGCAGTTCCGCTTCGGTGACCATTTCCTTTGCGATTGTAAGCACTTTCGGTTTCAGGCTTTGGTTCAGCTTTGGGTTTCTTCGTGGGAGTGACAACTTGCTTGTCAATCTACTTGAAGTTCCCCTTCTTTTCCCTTTGCCCTTTTTCTTGAAACTAGTGGTCTTGTCAATCATCAACACTTGATGCTCTTTCTTGATTTCTACCTTCATTGATTTCAACATCACGAAGAGCTCGGGAATCGCTTTCGTCATCCCTTGCATACTATAGTTCATCACGAAGTTCTAGCAACTTAGTGATGGTGACTAGAGAGAATTCATCAATCACTATCTTATCTGGAAGATTAACTCCCACTTGATTCAAGCGATTGAAGTACCCAGACAATCTGAGCACATGCTCACTAGTTGAGTGATTCTCCTCCATCTTTTAGCTATAGAACTTATTGGAGACTTCATATCTCTCAACTCGGGTATTTGCTGGAAATATTAACTTCAACTCCTGGAACATCTCATATGGTCCATGACGTTCAAAACGTCTTTGAAGTCCCGATTCTAAGCCATTAAGCATGGTGCACTAAACTATCAAGTAGTTATCATATTGAGCTAGCCAAACGTTCATAATGTCTGCATCTGCTCCTGCAATTGGTTTGTCACCTAGCGGTGCATCAAGGACATAATTCTTCTGCGCAGCAATGAGGATAAACCTCAGATCACGGATCCTATCCGCATCATTGCTACTAACATCTTTCAACACAGTTTCTCTAGGTACATATCAAAACAAACATATGAAAGCAACATGAGCTATTGATCTTACAACATAATTTGCAAAATACTACGGGACTAAGTTCATGATAAATTTAAGTTCAATTAATCATATTACTTAAGAACTCCCACTTAGACAAACATCTCTCTAGTCATCTAAGTGATCACGTGATCCAAATCAACTAAACCATAACCGATCATCACGTGAGATGGAGTAGTTTTCAATGGTGAACATCATTATGTTGATCATATCTACTATATGATTCACGCTCGACCTTTTGGTCTCCGTGTTCCGAGGCCATATCTGCATATGCTAGGCTCGTCAAGTATAACTTTGAGTATTCTGCGTGTGCAAAACGGCTTGCACCCGTTGTAGATGGACGTGAGAGCTTATCACACCCGATCATCACGTGGTGTCTCGACACGACGAACTTTGGCAGCGGTGCATACTCGGGAGAACACTACTTGATAATTTTAGTGAGAGATCATCTTAAAATGCTACCGTCAATCAAAGCAAGAATAAGATGTATAGAGATAAACATCATATGCAATCAAAATATGTGACATGATATGGCCATGATCATCTTGCGCTTTGATCTCCATCTCCAAAATCTTGTCATGATCTTTATCGTCACCGCACGACACCATGATCTTCATCATCTTGATCTATATCAATGTGTCGTCACATGGTCGTCTCGCCAACTATTTGCTCTTGCAACTATTGCTATCGCATAGCGATAAAGTAAAGCAATTATTTGGCACTTGCATCTTATGCAACAAAGAGACAACCATAGAGCTTCTGCCAGTCGCCGATAACTTCAACAAAACATGACCATCTCATACAACAACTTATATCTCATCACGTTTTGACCATATCACATCATAACATGCCCTGCAAAAACAAGTTAGACGTCCTCTACTTTGTTGTTGCAAATTTTACGTGGCTGCTACGGGCTTAGCAAGAACCGTTCTTACCTCGCATCAAAACCACAGCGATAGTTTGTCAAATAGACTCCGTTTAACCTTCACAAGGACGGGCGTAGCACTTTTCAGTTCAACTAAAGTGAGAGAGCAGACACCCGCCACCACCTTTAAGCACGAGTGCTCGTAGCAGTGAAACCAGTCTCGCGTAAGCGTCTGGCGTAATGTCGGTCCGGGCGCTTCATCTCACAATACCGCTGAACCAAAATATGACATCTTTGGTAGGCGGTATGACTTATATCGTCCACAACTCACTTGTGTTCTACTCGTGCATATAACATCAACGCATAAAACCTGGCTCGGATGCCCTTTGTTGGGGAGCGTAGTAATTTCAAAAAATTCTACGCACATGCAAGATCATGGTGATGGCATAGCAACGAGAGGGAGAGTGTTGTCCACGTACCCTCGTGGACCGTAAGCGAAGCGTTAACACAACGGTTGATGTAGTCGTCGTCTTCACGATCCGACCGATCCAAGTACCGAGCGTCACGGCACCTCCGAGTTCAGACACGTTCAGCTCGATGGCGTCCCTCGAACTCCGATCCAGCCGAGTGTCGAGGGAGAGTTCCGTCGACCGACGGCGTGGTGGCGATCTTGATGTTCTACGGCGAGGCTTCGCCTAAGCTTTGCGACGATATGACCGAGGTGGAATATTGTGGAAGGGGCACCGCACACGGCTAAGGAGCGATCCGTAGATCAACTTGTGTGTCTATGGGGTGCCCCTGCCCCGTATATAAAGGAGGGAGGGAGGAGGAGGCCGGCCCTAGGAGGAGGCGTGCCAAGGAGTCCTACTCCCACCGGGAGTAGGATTCCTTCTTTCCTAGTCCAACTAGGTCAAGGGGAAGAGGGAAGTGGAGAAGGAAGGAAGAGGGGGCGCGCCCCAAACCCTTTGTCCTATTCGGATTTGGGCTTGGGAGGCGCGCCTCCTCTGGCTCCTTCCACTAAAGCCCATTAAGGCCCAATACTCTTCCCGTATTCCCGTAACTCCCGGTACTCGAAAAATACCGAATCACTCGGAACCTTTCCGAACTCGAATATAGTCGTCCAATATATCGATCTTTACGTCTTGACCATTTCGAGACTCCTCGTCATGTCCTCGATCTCATCCGGGACTCGAACTCCTTGGTACATCAAAACTCATAAACTCATAATATAAGCATCATCGAAACCTTAAGCGTGCGGACCCTACGGGTTCGAGAACTATGTAGACATGACCTAGAACTATTCTTGGTCAATAACCAATAGCGGGACCTGGATGCCCCATATTGGCTCCTACATATTCTCGAAGATCTTTATCGGTCAAACCGCATAACAACATCGTTGTTCCCTTTGTCATCGGTATGTTACTTGCGAGATTCGATCGTCGGTATCCAATACCTAGTTCAATCTCGTTACGGCAAGTCTCTTTACTCGTTCCGTAATACATCATCTCGCAACTAACTCATTAGTTGTAATGCTTGCAAGGCTTAAGTGATGTGCATTACCGAGAGGGCCCGAGATACCTCTCGACAATCGAGTGACAAATCCTAATCTCGAAATCGCCAACCCAACATACGCCTTTGGAGACACTGTAGTACTCCTTTATAATCACCCGATTCGTTGTGGCGTTTGGTAGTACCCAAAGTGTTCTCTCGGCAAGCGGGAGTTGCATAATCTCATAGTCATAGGAACATGTATAAGTCATGAAGAAAGCAATAGCAACATACTAAGCGATCGGGTGCTAAGCTAACGGAATGGGTCATGTCAATCAGATCATTCAACTAATGATGTGATCCGTTAATCAAATAACAACTCTTTGTTCATGGTTAGGAAACATAACCATCTTTGATTAACAAGCTAGTCAAGTAGAGGCATACTAGTGACACTCTGTTTGTCTATATATTCACACATGTATTATGTTTCCGGTTAATACAATTCTAGCATGAATAATAGACATTTATCATGAAATAAGGAAATAAATAATAACTTTATTATTGCCTCTAGGGCATATTTCCTTCATTGCCATGACTCGTATAACGGATGCTTTTCGAAGGTTGAGGTAGACGATTTCCGAAGGTTTCTTGGTTATGTGTTGACGGATGGATACAGCTGGATGTAGGGATTGTTAGTTTGGGTGAGATATATTGCTCCCCTGTATCCCCAACACCAGATTGCATAACCAGAAAGTTTCAGGAGTTTATAGGTGGGAATTCAAGTAGCTCCTAGAACATCTTTTCGACAGATGCATGATATGGGATTGGGTAAATCTCTATCATATGTATTTGTTCCGGCTTATTCTGCAAGCCAAATCCTTTGTTTTGTTTTATTTGTGGTATTCAAGTTGCTTCAATGTCAAGTGTTGATTCCATACCTTTCCTAAATGGTGTTCTCATATTGCTATGTGAATACTAATCCTTTTGATCATTGATTTTGTCATGTCAACTCCTTTCCAACCGGTGTGCTTCTCTTCAAGAGGATCCCATCATTTTTCCCATCTGCAAGATCAAATCTAAGTTTTCTCAACGGTGTTTGTTTCATCCGTCCCAAGTTGCCTTTGTTTTCCCGCCCGCCCACCCTTTTTCTTCAAGGACTAAGAATTCTTTACCAAGTATCCATTTATTCATGTGAAGTCTCTTCATTCTTTTCAATCAATGTTCTTATCCGGTGATTTCCCATGAAGATGCTCAACAGTTTCAAGTTCATCATCCTTCAATGTTGTCACTTCTCCGGTGGATCCTATTCAAGCTTTGGATATTCATCATATTCCTTCCCTCGTTTCTAATGCTTTCTCATGCCGATGCACCTCTTAATCATTCACCTCTCGCTTTTCATTTGTTCCAGAGTGTTGAAGATATCTCAGAAGATTTGTGTTTCCATTCTTAATCCGTTCAAGCTATTTGGAGATTATTATCCCATTCAAGTCATTTAATTCAACCGGTGCAATCCCCTCTTTCAAGCAATTTTTCAACGATGTTCCTTTTCAGTGGGCCCTAACCCACAGGTCTTTTCCCAGGATCTTACCTGACTCTTCTAATTCTTCCGGAGTTATTCTAAATTCTTTTCCAAGTTTGACGTAAGAATGAATTTTCATCAGTCACATGCCTTCTCCAAGATCTTTCAATTTTTTTTTCATTATTGGCTCAACAACCTTGTTTTTTTTCATTCTCCCGGAGTATCTCAACAATTCATGGTGGTTCTCATCATCATTCTCAACATGTGAAGACCGAAGAAGGATTTCTCTTTAATCTTGCTCTATTCTCTTCAAGATTCATGGTGCTAGCTTGTTGCCATCCTCTCATAATTGTTTTCGATTGTGAGAATCTTTTCACCCATCCGGAGCATTTTAGGAGTCTTTTCAGTTTCATTCTTCGAAGCCCATCATCTCAGTATTATTCATTCTCAGCGTTCAGCTCTCGTTCTCAAATTCTTTCGGTGCATTGTTCAAATACCCTATAATCAGTTCATGATCTCTTCGTTCTCATGTATCTAAATCCCCTCAAGTATCTTCATTCGTTTTGCTAATTCTTCCCGGTGTTTCTTTATCTTTTCTTCGTCCATTTTAAATTCTTACGGTGGTTCTTCCAAGAGTTCTCTTCCTTGGTTATCATATCAATTCATTCGTTCTTTCCAATCCCACCGGCGGTTCAATCAATACCTTCTCAAGTTTACGCCATATCTCTTTAATCCTTCTACGAGAATAAGTAGTATGCCAAATCCGTTGCTTGTCATCAATTAAATTGGTGAAGGATAAGCATAACATAATTCTTATTCTTGTTCATCCAAGTGATTAATTCTTTATTCCGGAGGCCCTTAAAATTCTCGGTTTCATTTGTTTCATCTTCTCTTTTTCCCGGAGTTCCAAGCTCTCATCATCACGAAGATCCATCTAAATCATTGCAAGGATTCACCTTGTGTTGTCAACCTCTCTTTCTTTCTATCATCCTTTTATTACCGGAGTTCTCCATGGAGGCTCTACATGGTGGTTCATCAAGGATTCTTTTCATTCTTCATTTGTTCATCAAGATTTCTCTCGAAGTTATGACCCGCCAAGCTATACTCTAAAATAAACATGGGGTTCAACACATGTTTTGCTTTGAGAAGCTCAAGTATTCTCCGTCTTGCATTCCAAAGTGCAATTCCTTCTATCTTATCTTTTGAGGTGGTGTTATGTCACTCTTGACAATTTCCTTCATGTTTCATGATTCATATTGTTGTCAAGAATGAGGTATTTTAAATCCATCAGTCTCTTCATTGGAGTTATCTTGGGTTATATTTCACCTAAAGCTTTCCCTAAGGATTGTTGCTATTTATGGTGCTTATAAATGACCCAAGTTCTTCATGTGTCCTCCCGGTGAAATAAGTTTCTCGTCTCCTTGTTGATATCAATCCAATCATTTGTTTAGTTGGTGGCGAAGCTCACCTCATAATTTTGAGATGTTTCTCATAAGCCCACTACAAGCTTATTCGTTTTGTTGTTGGTTTTCCAACAACTCCGTTCTAACATTTCTTATAAGCGTGCTCTTTCAAGATCTTGTTTCTCTCCGTGCATTCCATTCCATTCTTTCATTTCTTAGGAGGCATTGTGATGTTGCTCTCGTTGACCCATCATCTCGTTTGTCAAGATCATGTTATTCTCTTGCTTATCCATTTAACGAGTATTGTGTTCTAATTCAAGTTCTTTCATGTTATCAAGTTTTGCCACTCTTTTCAACTTTGAGTCTTTGTAGAAATCCTTCTTTCCTTTGTGCCATTCTTTCAGCAGTTCAGGAGGCGTGTGTTGTTGATTTCATCAAGTATCATCCCATCTTCCCAAGTTCATGTCCAATTCCTTCCATTTAGAGTCGGAGTGCTGCCCAAATTATATCAATCTTATCCCTTTCTCCATCTTGTTTTAACCGGAGTGGTTTCAATATCTATCTTATCACTAAACCTCTTAGTTCTAATCATATTCCTTGTTCCCCTTGTCCTACGAGTTGTTTGCAATCTTGGTCATCTCCGTTATTTTGTTTCTTTAAATTTGTTCAACCTATCAAGGTTCTTTGGTTTCACTCATTGGTCAAAGAAGCAACTTAGTTTTACCTCTTCTCTTCCTCTTCCTTTTCCCTCCGGTGCCATCCTAGATCTCGGGGCGAGATCCTCTAAATAGTGGTGGAGTGTTATAGCGCCCGGATACAACTTTCCATATTAAGTAACTCCAACTCTTGCCTCTTAGGAGATGCGATATGATTTTTCCTTCGTGGTTGGGTTTTGTTTATTGTTTTGCATATTTCTTTCTTGTATGTTATGCCATGATCATAGTGAGTGCCTTGTCATTTTGCTTCTTGCATCATGTTCATCTTATATTATATTGCATTGCACCATCCTTGCTTTGTTCTATGCTTCATGATGTGATATTCCTTTGTCATTTTGTTGCTTTTGCATCATGATCATAGTTGTCTTGTGCTTGTTATCTTGTGAACTCCTTCTCCTCATCTTATTTGTTGTTTCATCTTGCCATTTCCATCTAAGCCAAGCACCATCACCTTCTCCTTCCTCTTATTTTACTCCTTTATGCAAGTGCCATTTCTCCTTCTCCATTAATGTTCAATCTTTGCCAATAAATCATGCACCATGCCTTATAGCTCTCTGTCAAGTATCATCCATTTTGGAGTTGTTTTGGTTGGGTTCAAAAATACCTCAAGTTTGAATTATATTCAAACTTGTTTTATTCTACCTTTAAAAATACCCAAACCAATTATTTGAATCTTTGCAAAACTCCGGAGATTGAGTATATTTTATATCTGAAAACTCTTCTCCTAGCCCCAGTACATTTTCTTTTCCTTTGCTGTTTATTTAAATAAGCGAAACTTAAAGGAAATGGAAAAGGCCAAGCAGCAGATCATTGAGCCTCACCTCGAGCCGGCCCAGTTTTCCCTCGCCAGCATGACCCTTGGCCGACTCTTTTCCTCTCTCTCTCGCCGAGCCCTTTGCCGTGACCCATCCCCTCACGGTAGCCTGCTCCGTTCCCCTCCGTCTCCCTCGCTTCAGAGCCAGAGCGCTCGCACCGTCGCGCCGTGAGCTCACGGACATCGAGGCCCGGCGCTCGCGCCCCTTTATAAGCAGCGCCCGCGCCCTCCTAGGGTTTCCCTCTTTCCCTTTCGCCGCCGCCACCTCTTTCCCTTCCCTCTGCTTCTTCTTCCTCAAATCAGAGCACCGAGAGCAGAGAGTTAAACCATCGGCGTTAAGTAAATCGTTCTCGTGGCGGAGGGCCTCGGCTCGTCTTAGACATGTCCTCCTGCACCACTTCTTCGCCCCCGACCGATTCTGATGGGTGGCTGGACTGGATCGCCTCCACGCCGTCGTCCACGTCCACGTCTTCGTCTTCTTCCTCTGCCTCCTCTCGTCGCATGAACACGGCGACCAGCGCATCCTCCGGCCGTCGTCGACTCAGACGACTCCAAGCGGCACCCCACGGTGAAGCCCGCTCCTCCCATCTCTCTCTCCGGTTCAATTCTGTCAACCTGGTCGTCTTCCCGAGTCGCCGATCCCATATCCGCCATGGGCGAGTTTAAAACTCACACCCATCGCCTCCTGCGCATCGCGCACTGCATCCACACCTAGCACCACATCCGCTGCGCCCATACCCACGCTTGCCCATTGACGATTGCCGCCCAGTAGCATCTACCGCTGTTTCGCGACGCCCACGGCTTGCCACGCTTCTCACCCGTGCCGCCAATTATTGCCGTCGCTTGCCGAGCCGTGCGTGCGGGTCGAGTCGAGCTCGAGCTCGAGCAGCCCCACGCCGCACACCTCCGTAGCTGCTCCACATGCGAGCGCACCCACACTACATTCCCGCAGGCCGCTGCTGCTCTTCATCGCGGGTCGTCGCCTCCTAGTTTCGCCAGACGCCATGCGAGGCGAGCACAAGCTTCGTCCTCGAGGTCCCGCATCACCTAGCCTTTGCAGCGCGCGTTCAAGTACCCGCACCTCCGCTGTGCTCCTGCTGCTCGGCGGTCGCCGTCTTGCTCGCGGCGTCGTCACCCATTCCTCTGTGAGCGAGGAGAAGAAGGCTGGCCTTTGGTTGATTCAAGTTACATCACGCCCGATTCATTGAGACATTTATCGATGGCGCCTTTGGTTAGGGCACTAATCAGAAGCGGAAGGTCTGGGTTGAGTCGAGCGTCCCAATTTTTGCCTGTTTTTTTATTTTTTTTCTGCACACACTGTCACTCGGGCCAAATCCTCATGGGCCGCTGCAGGTTGCTGCAATCCGGCCCGTGCATGTTTATTTTTCCCACTCTGTGATTTTGGCATATTTCCAGTGCATGCATATTTTCAGAATTGCCATTGTTTTGCATTGCTCATATTTAAATATGCATGCATCCAAATTAAACGAACAATATATGTAAAATGCTTAGAATTGTATCTAGTTTCGCAATATGCAACTTTCATCCCTGTTAAAATGTTTAAACATGTTGTTTGTTTAAATTTGCATATATGCCATGTTAAAATGATTTAATTCATAACTAAATAACCGTAGCTCGGTTTTAAATGTTCTTTATATGTAAATGGGGTGGAAAAATGTCTAGATTAACATGGTGCACTTTATTTTCCTGTTTAGCAACTTTAAAATATGTTTTAGGGCAGAACAGTACCAAATTCATAAATTGCATATGAGGATTTTCCGGAATTGTTGTTTGTTGTTCCGGCCTCATTTAATCTTGCCTAGTTAGGTAGTTTTCTTATGCTTCACCTCTTGCCATGTTAATCAACATTTAATATTGTTGGGTAGCTTAAACAAGAGTGAACTAAATACTTGAATGTGGTGTTCCGTCAATATGCAACTCGTTGCATATTGAGCTCCACTTAATTTGTAGTGTTGTTTGTTGCACTTTGCCATGCCATGCCATGCCTCATTAAACCGGACATGCATCATACTTGTTTGCGCATCATGCCATGTTTATGTGATGGTTGCTTACTATGTCGTTTGTTTCTTTCCGGGTTGCTTCTCTCGTTAGCCGGTTTCGTTTGGAGTTGTGAGGATTCGTTAAATCTCATTGTTTGTCTTCTTCATGGACTCGTTCTTCTTCCTTGCGGGATTTGAGGCAAGATGACCGCTTCTACTGGATCTCACTACTATCATTCTTTGTGCTAGTTGCCTCGTTCTTTCGCTATGCTGCGCTACCTATTACTGTTTGCCCAACCATCCCATATTGCCATGAACCCCTAACCTTTGACACCTTTCCTATGCAAACCGTTGTTTGGCTATGTTACCGCTTTGCTCAGCCCTCTTATAGCGTTGCTAGTTGCGGTGAAGTTGAAGATTTCTCCATGGTGGGCAGGATTTTGGTTGGGATATCACAATATCTCTTATATTATTAATGCACCTATATACTTGGTAAAGGGTGGAAGGCTTGGCCTTATGCAGTGTTTTGTTCCACTCTTGCCGCCCTAGTTTCCGTCATACGGTGTTATGTTCCCGGATTTTGCGTCCCTTACGCGGTCGGGTGATTTATGGGACCCCTTGACGGTTCGCTTTGAATAAAACTTGTCCAAAGAAGGCCCAACATTGACTTTTACCATTTGCCTCACCACCACCTATCTTTTCCTTGGGAGTCGCTCTCTCGAGGTCATCTTTATTCAGCCCCGGGCGGTGGTTGTCTAAGTCTTTGGTTCGAACCGAGTAGCTGCGGGGCCCCCTCGGGGCGACTCGAGTCTGGTTTTACTCGAGGATGTCTCATCGGTGTTGCCGAGAGCGAGATATGTGCAGCTCCTATCGGGATTGTCGGCGATCGGGCGGCTTTGCTGGTCTTGTTTTACCATTGTCGAAATGTCTTGATGTACCGGGATTCCGAGACCGATCGGGTCTTCTGGGTGAAGGTCTATTCCTTCGATGATCGCGAGAGCTTGTCATGGGCTAAGTTGGGGCGCCCTGCAGGTTTAAACTTTCGAGAGCCGTGCCAGCGGTTATGTGGCAGATGGGAATTTGTTAATGTCGGTTGTAGACAACTTGACACTTGATCTGAATTAAAACGCATCAGCCGAGTGTGTAGCCGTGATGGTCTCTTCTCGGAGTCCGGAAGTGAACACGGTTTACGTGTTATGATTGGCGTAAGTAGGTGTTCGGGATCACCTCTTGATCATTGCTAGCTTCACGACCGTTCCTTTGTTTCTCTTCTTGCTCTCATTTGCGTATGTTAGCCACCATATATGCTTAGTCATTCTTTGCAACCTCACCACTTTACCCCTTCCTTTCCCATTAAGCTTTGCTAGTCTTGATACCCATGGTAATGGGATTCTGAGTCCTCGTGGCTCACGGATACTTCAAAACCAGTTTGCGGTGCCTATGTTACCGGCGGTGGCGCAACCAAGCTCAAGGAGGAGCTCGATGAAGATCTTGCCCTTTGTGTTGTTTCGTTCTAGTTGATCGGTAGTGGAGCCCAGTTGGGGTCGATCGGGGACCTTTGTCGCATTTGGGGTTCTTCTTTTATTTTGGTTCCGTAGTCGGACCTTGATTGTATCTGTATGATGTAATGCTTTACCCATGTATTTGTGTGAAGTGGCGATTGTAAGCCAACTATGTATCTCTTTCCCTTATGTATTACTTGGGTTGTGTGAAGATTACCTCACTTGCGACATTGCTTTCAATGCGGTTATGCCTCTAAGTCGTGCCGACACGTGGGAGATATAGCCGCATCGAGGCGTTCAACCACACCCTCCCGATCAACGGGACCCCGTTTATTTGTAGGAGGTCCGTTTCCTCCGTTTTGCGATACGCCAGACCCCTCCCGATGAACAGGATCCCGTTTTGAACGTGGCCGGTCGAACACAAGGCCATTTCCTCCGTTCTGTGGTATGCCAGGCCTCATTTCCATCGCTTGTTCTGTCCAAGACCTCCCGATGAACACGACGACGCATTCCGTTCTGACCCAGCCGGTTGGCTCCCATGCATTCCATTGCCTCTCGATGAACACGATGCATTCTGTTGCCTCCCCGTGAACATGACACATTCCGTTGCCTCCCCATGAACACGACGACGATGTTGTTTCTCTGTTCCGACCCAGCGATGTACACGAGCCCTGGCCGTACGTATGCGCGAGTAGGCATTCGAGACCCCGCCCGTATGTACACATATGTGGGCATATTTTCTTTCTTGCACACTGGCCGCTGTACGTATGTGTACATGCTACGTGCGCGCCTCTACATCGACACGTGCGCGCCTCTACATCCATGAGTATATATGTACATACACGTTCACAACCAGAATGACAACGCTACGTATGCTTCGACCAGGTGGGTCTCGACTATCAGGCACTTCCTTGCGTGCGAAGATGTAGTGGTCGTCCATGATCGAGGCGAATCGTTTTTGCGGGCGCACTTCCTTGCGTGCGAAGGTGTAGCTGGTGGGTCCCAGCGATCGTGGGGTGAATCATTTTTTGCGGGCGCACTTCCTTGCATGCGAAGGTGTAGCTAGTGGGTCGGCGGTCGAGAAGCGTTTTTTCGCGAAATCTGATGGTCCGTCCGGTGGGTCCTATTTGTCGGTGGAGGAATCATTATTTTCCATGTAATAAGGAGGCACTTCCTTGCTGCGACCGTGGACCTAGCTGCCAGCCTCTCCACGTATAGTCCATGTCCGATGGAAGTCGTTCCTTGACCACGTTGACCACGCCATGCCGAGAGCACCGGGGCGGTGGAGGACGGCGAGACCTAGGAAGGGGCGATGGGGAGCGGGAAGATCTGGCGATGGAAGCCCTTCGGAGAGAATACGAGGTTCACCGGTTGGCTGCGGTGTGAGGCTGCTTTGTTCTTGCAGGGCTGGCCATGGTGGGAATAGTAGGGGTGGTGAGGCCTTCATGACAAAGACTGACCGACCATGGGAGGCAGGAGCATCTTGACACGACCGTGTTGCTTTGGTATTTGGAGCAAGAAGACCCGAGGTTGAAGAAGCACTACGGCCGTTGGATGGACATCATCTGATCACTAGAGCTAGAATCGTTCATATTGACTAAAGTTGACAAAGGCCCCGTCGATCAACTTAGTAGGCCCTAAGTCAGCCTCCACCATGGTGGGTCCCGGCTAGCAGGGGAGTATTCATTTTTTGTGCATAATAAGGAGGCACTTCGGTGAGTTCGGTGACGGCGGGGGACATTTTTTCGCGAAATCGGTGGCCCGTCGGTGGGTCCAGCAATGTCGGGAAGCGTTTTTTCGCGAAATAAGGTGGCCCGTCCGGTGGGTCCCTATTTGTCGGTGGAGGAATAATTATTTTATGCGTAATAAGGAGGCACTTCCTTGCGGCCGCTGGACCCGGTATCGACCTCTCCACGTGCAGTACTCTTCCGATGGAAGTCGGTCGTTGACCACGTTGACCACGTTGACCACGCCGCGCCGAGATCACCAGGGCGGTGGACGATGGCGAGGCCTAGGAAGGGAACGACACGGAGGCAGGGAAAAATCGGCGATTGTTTCCCACGCGGAGAATCTGTTGTATGAGGGTTCTTGGTTCATCTGCCGTCGCGGAGAATAACAGCGGTGTGGGTGAGTAGAGGGATGACTAGGCCGGCTATGGCGTCTGATGGGGCGATGAGGCTGTCTGGCGGCAAGACCGACCGGCGTGAGGGAGAGGGAAGCAGCGATCCAGCGGCGCTTGTTTGGCGGTGGGCGGGAAAAGCAGAGATTGAAGAAGCACGACCGCCGATGGATGGACATCGTACGGTCACTGGAGCTAGAATCGTTCATATTGACTAAGTTGACAAAGCCCTCCGTCCCCGTCAACTTAGTTGACCAACAAGTCAGCCTACCACCATGGTGGGTCCCAGCTAGCAGGGGGAGTATTCATTTTTTTGTGCGTAATAAGGAGGCACTTCCGTGGGTCGGTGACAATGGGGAGCGTTTTTCAAAAATCGATGGTCAGACCGGTGGGTCCCAGCGGTCGGGAAACATTTTTTCGCGAAATATGGTGGCCCGTCTGGTGGGTCCCGGCGATCGAGGAAGCGTTTTCTTGCGAAATCTGGTGGCCCGTCCGATGGGTCCTATTTGTCGGTGGAGGAATAATTATTTTGCGGCGTAATAAGGAGGCACTTCCTTGCGGCTACCGTGGACCCGGTGTCGGCCTCTCCACGATAGTACTCTTCCGATGGAAGTCGGTCGTTGACCACATTGACCATCTTTCGCCGAGAGCACCACGGAGGTGGACGACGGCGAGGCCTAGGAAGGGGCGACACGGGCTGGGGAACGCGGCGGTGGATGCCCGCGGAGAGAATCGAGGGTTCTTGGTTGGTGCGGTGTGAGGCTGCCATCGCCCATGAGAATAACGAGGCGAGTGGGTGAGTGGAGGATGGCACGGACGGCGGTGGGGGTAGTATGGGGCGGTGAGGCCTCATGGCGGCCACCCGCCACGGGAGGCGAGGAGCTCACTGCGACACGACCGGCGCTGCTTTGGTATTTGGAGCAAGAAGACCGAGGTTGAAGAAGCACTACAACCGTTGGATGGACATCGTTGACCACGCTTGCGCCGAGAGCACTGAGGCGATGGGCGGCAGCGAGGCCTCTGAAGGAGCGACACGGGCTGGGGAAGACACGACGGTGGCTGCCTGTGAGTGGAGAGTATGAGGTTATTGGTTTGGCTGCCGTCGCGGAAAATAAAAGGAGGTGTGGGTGAGTAGAGGATAGACGGGCCGAGGATGCGAGTATGATGGGGCCGTGAGGCTGCCTGGCAACCTGACCCCTGCCACGGGGAGGCGGAGGAAGCGGTTCGGACGGCGCTGGTTTGGGCGGCCCAGGCGGGAAGATCGAGGCGAAGAAGCACGATTGCCGTTAGATTGACATCTAACGATCGTACTGGTAGAGTAAATTGTTGACTAAGTTTATTTTTGAGAAACCTTGTATGCGCATGAACTTAGTAGGCCCACAAGTCAGCCTCCAAATCTGTGGCGATACAACATAAAGCCCATTTGCTATTTTTATAATTTGCAGCCCATTTGCTAATTACAAGTAATTTATTACAGCCCATTTTCTGCCGGGACCACGGTCAAAAGTTCAACCTTATTTTGCATATTTTGGTGGAGTCCAAACTGTTGTAATCGAAATGATAAACATGTTTTAAGAACTTATTGATTTTCCAAAAAATCATTTTGTTTTTGTAAGCAAATAAGGCGTGGGACAATTGAGTTGGTTTAAGGAAAACCGGTGGTAAAAAATCAGTCTTTGGGTGGGAAAAACAACAAAAATAAGAATGTAAATATGAAAAGGGAATTTTATGTGTTTTCAATATAATGATACGTGT
This sequence comes from Aegilops speltoides, assembly GCA_021437245.1. NCBI lineage: Eukaryota > Viridiplantae > Streptophyta > Magnoliopsida > Poales > Poaceae > Aegilops > Aegilops speltoides. Next base: position 134,602,413 of record CM038142.1, on the reverse strand, counting down.
ATATGAACTAGTAAAACTATAGGTAGAGATTAGAAAACGGATGTAGGACATGAGTCTCAAGAGGAAAATAGAACTGGGTTGTGTGTTTGATTCAGTAGAAAAAACCGCCTGCAGATGTTGTAAGACAAAATATAACTAACGATGGCGGGCCAGAGGCCAGCAGATACCTGCTGGATCTTTGTGCCCGTTGTAAATCATGGGTTGGGCCATTAAAGACAAAACCAACCTGGGCGATCTGACCTTGTTGAAACTTGCTCGACTGAAAAAACAATATACATGCTCAATAGGCGAGAGAATTCTCGCAAATACTGATGATAAGCGGGATGCAGTGAGGGATATTGTTTTTTCATCGTGATAATAAATGCATGCACTTGTTTCGAAAAAATAGGAGAACTGGGAATTCAAACGGTAGGTGCTTATGCTACCCATCAAATAAAAATTAGGTGCCTGAAAAATTGTTTCGAAACAAATGATTCAGCTTTATATCCACGTCGACCCTCGGCATGATGGTTGGAAGCAAATGCAAGTTCATACCAAAAGATCGTTAACAACAATACCAACTTGCGGACGACAAGGTAGTACAACTACCAATACCAAACTAACTTACAATCTTTTTACTCCTGGCCCTAGTGTTCGTCTGGTAGAAAATCTTGCAGAGGACCAGCTCCCGCTCCTTCTCTTGCTCCAAGTGCCCGAGGTGGTACTGGTGCATCACCCAGTTGGTCCTCTGCCGGTGGAAGTTCTTGTTGGTGGGCAGCACCAGAACCTTTTTTGCTGCCCGTCTGCCGACCGTTGACCATCACCGGCAAGGTATTGCCGGTCTTGTGTCACATCACATGCATGCCGCACTCTGACTGTATCTTGTGACGCGTCCACGTGCCCCTTTTGAACGCCTTGGAATTGCGCTAGAAGAAATGCTTCCTTAGGCCACTCAGTGTGATACTTGCAGTATTGTGGAATACAGGTTTTAGTGTACGTAGTTGGCATTTTCATAACATCTTTGGCATGTTGCAGTCACTTGTTTCACTTTTTATTAACTGTCAAATTGCAATTGCTTCACCAGGTCTGCGTCTAAAAAGAAAAATAGAGCTATAAACAAAGGAATATGTTTGTGCAAGTAGACGGCCGATTGGTGTCTTACCTGGAAGTTTCTCAGGTTGGGTGTAGCATATGCCGTGCTTTCATTGTCGATGGTTGGTATGAACAAATGAATGAGAGACTGAAATCTCTGTTGTCGGACTCACTTTGGCCTCAAGGTGCTCGATCAGCTCGATCCGTGGGATCGAACTTGGCCTTGACCGGTAGCACCGCCAATCCTTCTTCGACTTGCATCGGTAATTCCAATTATATGGTACTCAATGTATGATCAATCGACTGTTTTAAGTGAATGATGAAAGATTTCGACAGATAAGTGGTACTCCAAATCTGAAGTCCAGAATACCCGAACATGCCGCTGGGATTCTTGTGTCACCTCACATGCAGCGTGTTGTCACGTCAATTCAATGTGTGGACATGATGAATAATTTGACCGACATATACTAGTACTGCTACTGTACTAGTTATATCCTTAAGATATTTCGGTTCTCATTAAAAAGTGATGCTAAGACTTGGTTTAATTCTCTTGATCCTGGTTGTGTGCGTAGTCCCCAGGATATGATTTATTACTTCTCTGCTAAATATTTCCCTGCTCATAAGAAACAAGCTGCCTTGCGGGGAATATATAACTTTGTGCAAATCGAAGAAGAGAGTCTCCCACAAGCTTGCGGGAGGCTTCTCCGATTACTTAATGCTTTGCCTGATCATCCTCTTAAGGAAAATGAAATACTTGATATCTTTTATAATGGACTAACCGATGCTTCCAAGGACTACTTGGATAGTTGTGTTGGTTGTGTTTTCAGGGAAAGAACAGTCGACGAAGCTGAATTACTATTGAACAATATGTTGACTAATGAAAATAATTGGACTCTTCCTGAGCCAATTCCTAAGGCAATTCCTGAACCAATTGAGCCGACTCCTGAGCCTATTCCTGAACCCACTCCGAAGAAGAGAGGTGTTCTATTTCTCAGTCCTGAAGATATGCAAGAGGCAAAGAAATCAACGAAAGAAAAAGGTATAAAAGCTGAAGATGTTAAGAATTTATCTCCTATTGAAGAAATACATGGTCTTAATATACCGCCTGTTGAAGAAACACATTGTCTTGATAACCCGACACAGGTAGTAAAGGTAAATTCTCTCTATAGATATGATAAAGTTGAAATTCCCTCTACTAAATTTCACAACCCATGCTTAGATGAATTTGATGATTTTATGGCTAGGCAAGAAAGTTTTAATGCTTGTGTTGGTAGAGAATTAAAGAATAATGCTTTTGAAATAGGACGCTTGAGTGATTATATGGCTAGAGTTAAAGGTGAACTTAAACTCATTAGCAAATATGCTTCTATGGTTGCTAATCAAGCTGAGCAAGTACTTAAAGCTCAAAATGATTTGCTTGATGAATTAAATAATAAACCTGACCTTGCTGTTAGAGTGGCTACTAGAACTGGTAGAATGACTTAGGAACCTTTGTATCCTGAAGGCCACCCTAAGAGAATCGAGCAGGATTCTCAGAGAAATAATTTAGAGGCACCTAGTTCTTCCAAAAAGAAGAAAAGAAAAACGATAGGACTTTGCATGCTTCTAGTGAACCTGTCGTAGACACACCTGAGAATCCCAATGATATTTCTATTTCGGATGCTGAAACTCAATCAGGTGATGAGCATGAACCTAGTGATAATGTTAATGATAATGTTCATGTTGATGCTCAACCTAGCAAAAATAATGAAGTAGAAATTGAACCTGTTGTTAATCTTGATAACCCACAATCAAAGAATCAACGTTATGATAAGAGAGATTTTGTTGCCAGGAAGCACGGTAAAGAAAGAGAACCATGGGTTCAGAAACCCATGCCCTTTCCTCCTAAACCATCCAAGACAAAGGATGATGAATATTTTGAGCACTTTGCTGAAATGATTAGACCTATCTTCTTACGTATGCGCTTAAATGATATGCTTAAATTAAATCTCTATGCTAAGTATATGAAGGATATCATTACAAATAAAAGAAAGATACCGGAAGCTGAAATTTCCACCATGCTTGCTAAATACACTTTTAAGGGTGGAATACCAAAGAAACTTGGAGACCCACGGGTACCAACCATACCATGCTCCATTAAAAGAAATTATGTTAAAACTGCTTTATGAGATCTTGGAGCAGGTGTTAGTGTTATGCCTCTATCTTTATATCGTATACTTGACTTGAATAAGTTGACACCTACTGAAATATCTTTGCAAATGGCTGATAAATAATCTGCTATACCTGTCGGTATTTGTGAGGATGTGCCTGTTGTGGTTGCAAACGTCACTATCTTAACGGACTTTGTTATTCTTGATATTCCTGAGGACGGTAGTATGTTGATTATCCTTGGTAGACCCTTTTTGAATACTGCAGGGGCTATTATTGATTGCAATAAAGGCAATGTCACTTTTCATGTTAATGGTAATGAGCATAAGGTACACTTTCCGAGGAAACAATCTCAAGTTCATAGCATCAACTCTATTGGAAAAGTTCCAACTATTATTATTGGAGGTTTTGAATTTCCTATTCCTACTGTCAAGAAAAAGTATGATATTCTTATTGTTGGGGATGTTCATATCCCCGTTGAGGTAACTTAGTGTCATTCGAAATTTCCCCAGTTCCGTGATTATTCGGAATGAGTTTGTTAACAAGACTTGATCAACCTTGTTAGTGGATTCATTTTGATGATCATGAGATGGATGAAACTAGAAGGCACAACCTTCTATACCCTCTTTTTACTTTCTGTTATTTAGAATAAATAAAGCCAAAATAGTATTATCCGTCTGTTTTCTGAATTATCCGTGCAATAAAAAAATATCCCAAAAATAAAAGTGCTCCAAATGCCCTGCAAATTTAGTATGATTTTTATGGAATATTTGAGGATTTTAGGCACTGAAAACACTGCAGGAGGGGCAAGCACCTGGCCACGAGGGTGGAGGGCGCGCCCACACCCCCTGGGCGCGCCCCCTATCTCGTGGGCCCACGGTGGCCCCCCTCCACTTATTCCTGCACCCACACACTCCATCTTCTTCCCAAAAAAATCCTCTTCCTGCTCAAGCACGAGTTCTAGCTCATTTTGCTGCAATTTTCGATCTCCTTGCTCAAAGCTCCATTCACAAAACTGCTTTGGGAGATTGTTGCTTGGTATGTGACTCCTCCATTGGTCCAATTAGTTTTTGTTCTAGTGCTTTATTCGTTGCAAATTGTTGCTGCATAGGTGACCCTGTTCTTGAGCTTGCATGTCAAATGTATGAGGTCCCAAGTAATTCTAATGCATGATATAGGCTCTAGGCACTTGTAGGAGTAGTTGCTACCAATCTTATTTAGTTCTATTCACTTTTATTTTGAAGTTACTAAAATTTCAGAAATTTTCTGAAAATGTTAATGAGATTTTTGAGGGGCTCTTTGTAGGATCGAAGAAGGTGAGAGTGTCTAGAGGGGGGGGGGGTGATTAGACTACTCGACAAGATAAAAATTATGCCTTTTGACAAAGACAAGTTCTTGGCAGATTTTGCATATCACACAAGTCAAGTAGCTTACTACACATGCAATTCTAGAGTATGGGCAGTGGAAAGTAAATTGCACAAGTAGTAAAGAGGAGTGGAGAAGATCAAACGCAGTTTGGAGACACGGAGATTTTTTCTCGTGGTTCCGATAGGTGGTGCTATCGTCAATCCACGTTGATGGAGACTTCAACCCACGGAGGGTAACGGCTGCGAGAGTCCACGGAGGTCTCCACCCACGAAGGGTCCACGAAGAAGCAACCTTGTCTATGCCATCATGGCATACGCCCACGGAGGACTAGCCTTACTCGGGGTAGATCTTCACGAAGTAGGCGATCTCCTTACCCTTACAAACTTCTTGGTTCAACTCCACATCTTGACGGAGGCTCCCAAGCGACACCTAACCAATCTAGGAGGCACCACCCTCCAAAAGGTAATAGATGGTGTTGATGATGATGAACTCCTTGCTCTTGTGCTTCAAATGATAATCTCCCCAACACTCAACTCTCCTCACTTGATTTGGCTGTGGTGGAAGAAAGGATTGAGTGGAAAGCAACTTGGGAAGGCTAGAAATCAAGTTTCATATGGTGGGAGTGGAGCAACTTGATCTCAACACAAGGGTAGGTAGTTCTCTTCTCGAAATGTAAGGTAGGAGTGGTAGTTCTTTCGATGGCTCTCTCCACGAATGAAGAGGAGGTGGAGGGTATTTATAGCCTCCACACAAAATCCAACCGTTACACACATTTGACCAATCTCGGTCGGACCAAAGTTGACAACTCGGTGAGACCGAAAGTTCAAATCTTGTGAGCGTTGGGATTTTCGGTGGGACCGAAAATACAATCTCGGTGAGTCCGATTCTTCCAAAGACTAGGGTTTGCCAATCTCGGTGGGACCGACTTTATCATCTCGGTGACACCGATTTGATGACGAATGATTCTGAAGCTTGGCAACACTAGTTTGGTGAGACCGAGTTGAATCGGAAAATCCGAAATATCTAGGGTTTGGCTTTGTGGTGAGGTGGTTCATCTCGGTGTGGTGAGTTTATGGAATCGTGGGACCGAGATTACTTATGAGTGTATATTGGAATGAAAGATTGCTGATGGTTTGGGAGATGTATCACTAAGCACTTTGAGCAACAGATCATTAACATAACCTCATCCCTTTTAATAGTATTGGCTTTCCTATAGACTCAATGTGATCTTGGATCACTAAACCAAAAATGGAGTCTTGAGCTTTTGCCAATGTTTGCCTTAGCATCTTGAGGGTCCACCTCTTGATCCTTTTGCCATGCCAATGTGATTGACCTTCCTGAAACATACTTGATAAAAGCATTAGTCCAACCACAAAGTATGTTGTCATTAATTACCAAAACCACCCAGGGAGCAAATGTGCTTTCAATCTCCCCCTTTTTGGTAATTGATGGCAACACACAAAACAAGACATCAAAGCTTACTGAAAGAAAGACAGAATTATCACTAAAGCTTTGACAAACATGTAGTCCACAGGCTCCCCCTACAAGTGTGCAAGATTTTCATAGATTATGGTTTTGGACTACCACAAGCACACAAGAGAGAAAAGCAAGATGTGCTACATGCAGCTTGGCTATATGCATCAGAGCAGATGAAAAGAAGTGAGTGATAATGCATATGTGCATGGTGATTTCTTGCAAACAAGTATTCACAAGCAAGTCACCATCATGCACATTCTGCAAAGTGCATATACTTACCTTGAGGTTCCTTGGCATTGTACCTGAAGAAATAAAACTTGGGAAAACAAGGTTAGATAACACAAGAGTATTTCTTCAACCAACAGCAAGAACATCAAGAGTACCAAGCCAGGTATGACATGTGTAAAGAGTGTCTCATATTGAGCACAAGCTTGAATCAGCAAACATGTCTCCCAAAATTAAAAGATTTTCAATGAACTCTGAGAGATTTTGCTTTCCATAAGATATCAATTGTGAGAGCAATGAAAGCAAAATCAAAAGAATGATGCCAAAAGTAATATCCAATGTGGAACACGGCAAAGCTTTGATGTGATTCTCTCCCCCTTAAGGTAAGATTACTCTTCTTCTCCTAAATCTTCTCTTCTCCCCTTAACTCCCCCTCCCCCTAAATCTTCTCCCCCTTTGACATCAAGTGCCGAAAAGGACAGCAGACTAGGAAGTTCAGGAAAGATGGAAGGAAAGAAGTGGGATCCTAGAAAATCACAACAGGGCAATAAGAATTATGCATAGAGAATCATTGAGTAGAGCTGCAGAAGATGATATCCTGAAAGAAAATCGGTGACATCGAGGTGTGATGGATCGGTGGGTCCGAAAGTCAGAGACTTAGGGCAGATCCTTTTCCGGTCAGAGCGAAATTTTTACGTCGGTGACGCCGAGTTTTATTTCAAGGAAATACAGAAATTAATTCAGCTCACTTTGCAAGGAATGTTTCAAAAGATTTGCAATGAATTTGGAAATGATTTGCAAGGAATTGATCAGAGCCAAAAGGATATTCACAAAGACAGAAGAATAGAAATGAAAAGATTGCTAGATGAAGTTTTTTTTTGATTAAAAAGAAAACTCAATGAGAGAACATAAGAGAAAATAGAAAAACTCCAAAACATATGTACTTCATCTAGATAGGGGTCGGCGACAAAGTCACCTATGTTTGAGTATATTGACTTAGGAGTCAAATGAGAACATTTGATCATAGGTCATACTCATCGTTTAAGCTCAAAATGGGGTTGCCATTTTTCGATTAAGTATTTGATGTGATCACATCTTACGAAGCTGCTTGTACTCATGACTTTGAGCAAAGCTCCTTCAAGATGTGAAGAACATACCTTGGGCTTGTTGTTGCTTTACTCATGTAGGTGAACTTGATGTAGATGCTCATAGAATGTGTAGTTGGAGCACCATTTCCAAATGTGTAGTTCATCTTCCTACATGGGTTAGGCAAGCAAGGAAATACTCAAGAATATCCAAGATGACAAGAGTGAAATACTAGATGTATAAGGTGTCAAAAAGGGTATGTGGAATTTTGTTCCTTGAACTCAACATCCCAAAGGGCTAGATACTTGGTCAATGACAAGATTACTCAAGATTTGAGTGTGTGGTAATCTTGTGGAATGTAAATCATCCAAGTACCTGCAAGGAGTTAGATGCAATACAAGGGGCAAATGTGTCCAAGACATATGATTATCATCATAAGAGAAATATCAAGGATTAGTCAAGTAGGCTCATGCCTTGCATGCATCAATGGAGTTTTCACTCCAAGTTCGAAGCATCAATGATGTTCAACTCACTCCTTAAGCGACAAAACACTTTCTCATCAAGGGTTTTGTAAAGATATCGACAAGTTGTTTGTCGGTTCGAACATGCTTAAGATTGATGTCACCCTTGGCAATGTGATCACGAATAAAATGGTGACGAACTTCAATATGTTTCGATGCGAGAGTGTTGCACGGATTGTGTCCAATCTTAATCGCACTCTCATTGTCACAAAGCAAGGAACATGTCTCGCATGTATCCCATAATCCTTAAGCGTTTGTGTCATCCATAGCAACCGAGCACAACATGAACTAGCAGCAATATATTACGCTTGGCGGTGGATAAAGATCTGAATTTTGTTTCTTGGAGGACCAAGATACAAGGGATCGACCAAGGAATTGACACATACCCGAAGTTGACTTTCTATCAACCCTGTCTCCGGCATAGTCCGAGTCGGAATAGCCAACAAGATCGAAAGAGGCCCTCTTAGGATACCAAATGCCAAAGTTAGGTGTGTGTATCAAATATCTCACAATTCTTTTAACAGCTTTAAGATGACATTCTTTAGGGGCTGCTTGATATCGAGCACACATGCATACACTCAACATTATGTCAGGACGAGAAGCACAGAGATATAGTAGAGAACCAATCATGGATCGGTAAACCTTTTGATCAACAGGTTCTCCATCTTTAGTCAAGTCATTATGTCCACTAGTAGGCATGGGGGTTCTCATACCTTTGCTTTCTTGCATGTTGAACTTCTTGAAGAGATCCTTGGTGTACTTTGTTTGTGAGACAAAAGTACCCTCCTTAGATTGCTTGATTTGCAACCCAAGGAAGAATTTGAGTTCACTCATCATGGACATCTCATACTTCTCCGACATGAGCTTTCCAAACTTCTCGCTAAAATGAGGGTTAGTTGAACCAAAGATAATATCATCAACATATATTTGGCACACAAATAGTTCACCATCAACCCTTTTAAGTGAATAGCGTTGAGTCTATTTTTCCAATCTCAAATCCTTTTTCAAGAAGAAAGCTAGTCAAGCATTTGTACCAAGCTCTAGGAGCTTGTTTAAGACCATAAAGAGCTTTGTGCAATTTGTAAACATGATTAGGCTTTTAGGATTCACAAATCCGGAGGTTGTTTCACAAATACTTCCTCCTCAATTTCACCATTTAGGAAAGCACTTTTAATGTCCATTTGATAGAGAGTAATATCATGGTGGTTGGCATAAGCAAGAAGAATGCGAATGGAGTCAAGTCTAGCAACGGGGGCATAGGTCTCACCATAGTCCATACCTTTGACTTGTGTGTAACCTTGAGCTACGAGACGAGCCTTGTTGCGGATGACTTGTCCATCTTCATCTTGCTTGTTCCGAAACACCCATTTGGTTCCAATGATGTTTTGATCATCCTTGGGCTTCTCTACCAAAGTCCATACATTGTTCCTCTCGAAGTTGTGTAGCTCTTCATGCATAGCGTTCACCCAATCCGGGTCTTCAAGTGCTTCTTCTACCTTCATAGGTTCAAGACTTGAGATAAATGAGTAATGCTCACAAAAGTTAGCTAGGCGAGTTTTAGAGCGAGTAATTCTCCCAGAGTTGATGTCGTTCATCATTTGTTCCACGGGATGATTCTTCTTGACTCTTGCTCGGACTCGGGATAGCTTTTGTTGTGGTTGTGGTTGAGCTTCCTCATCATCCTCATCTTCCTCTTCTTCTTCATTGTTGTTGGTGTTGTCTTGAGGTGGTGGAGAAGGAGGTTGTGGTGGATCTTTTCATTGCACTTCCTCATCTTGGTGAGTTCCACTTGTGGAAGCCTCCATGTTGCTTTGAGGTTCTTCTTGCCGTGAGGTAGGGGGCTCCACATATGTAGATGAGGTACTCTCCTTCACTTCCATGGGACGGATCTTTCCAATAGATAAATCTTGAATGGCTTCCGATGGGTCCTTGTCTCCTACATCAATAGGCATTTGCTCTACTTGCGAGCCATTAGATTCATCAAACTTCACGTCTACCGTCTCTTCAACCTTTCGGGTGAAATTATTGTAGACATGGTAGGTGTGGGAGTTTGATCCATAACCGAGGAAAAAGCCTTCATGAGTTTTAGGAGCAAACTTAGACCGAGCGATGTTTATCAAGGATATAGCATTTTGAACCAAAGACACGAAAGTATCCCACTTGGGGTTTGTTACCGTGAGGAGCTCGTATGAAGTCTTGCCGAGAAGCTTATGAAGATAAAGCCTGTTGATAGCATGACAAGCTGTCTCGTGGCTTCTCCCCAAAAGTGCTTCGTGTCTTGTATTCATCAAGCATCGTTCTCGCCATCTCTATGAGCGTTCGGTTCTTCCTCTCAACAACTCCATTTTGTTGAGGTGTGTACGTAGCCGAGAACTCATGTAGAATTCCTTCCTCATCGAGAAAAGAGTCTACATGGGCGTTCTTGAACTCCGTTCCATTGTCACTCCGAACTTTCTTGATCTTCACCTCAAATTGATTTTGGGCCTTTCTGGCAAAGGTTTTGAAGATTCTCTGAACCTGCGATTTGTCATCAAGGAAAAATACCCACGTAAATCTGGAATAATCATCAACTATAACTAGACCAAAGGAGTTACCACCAAGGCTTTTGTAAGCATTGGGACGAAGAGATCCATATGAAGAAGCTCAAGCGGTCTCCTTGTGGTCATGATGTTCTTCACGGGATGACTTCCACCTACTTGTTTTCCTGCCTGACAAGCACTACAAAGTCTATCTTTGTCAAAGAGAACATCTTTAACACCAAGAATATGATCACCTTTGATTAGCTTGTCTAGATTACGATACCAACATGTCCAAGCCTTCTATGCCACAACCAACCTTTAGCAGATTTAGCAATGAAGCAAGTTCTAGGTTGAGCTTTCTTAGTGAAATCAACAATGTATAGATCACCTCTATGGATACCGGTAAAAACCATGTTATGATTGTCACGACGAAAGACTTGGCAATCTACTTTGGTGAATAGCACATTGAATCCAAAGTCAGCTAATCTAGACACGGAAAGTAAATTGTATCCAAGTGATTCAACAAGCATGACATTTTGAATAGAGCTATCATGAGATATGGCCACCTTACCAAGGCCAAGTACCTTACCCTTGGAGTTGTCTCCAAAAGTCACATACTTGCGTGGACCATCATTCTTTGCAAGCTCTCCAAACATGTCTTCATCTCCGGTCATGTGATCGGTGCATCCACTATCAAGAATCCACTCTTTTCCACCGGATATGTAGTCTCTCAAATTTGCCATAAGATTGAGACTCTTCATGATCTTGTCTAGCTCGGTGTCCAAATCAGAGTAATCGTCATCATGCTCATGCTCATCATCATATCGACCCATAGATTGTTCATCATCAACTCCTAGGTCAATTTGACAACAACTTGCATTAGTTTTGTCAATGTGACAATAATCATCGGAATGCAATACAAGAGCATTTCTAATTAGATCATTGATAAGACAAGGATCACCATTCTTTTTCATAAGATCACGAAGCTCAAAGAAGCATTTGTCAAAGTTGGGATCATTGGGGCGCATCATATCAAATTCAATAGTCTTGTATAGAATTTCATCAAGACCTCTCAAAGAGTAGTCCGGATAAAGTTCTTCCAAGAACTTCCACATGGCATAGGCGCACTCAAAGTTTGTGACAAGCTTAACAAAGTTATCGGGCAAACCTCTAATGATAAGATTGACAGTTCTAAGGTTACGAAGCAAATCAAGCTCTTCATCCATGGTAGGGTGCAAGGGGTCAAATGGAGGCACATATGGGGTTTCAACATATTTGTGCAAGTGATACATCTTAAAGATAATAAGCATTTCAATCCTCCACGAGTTATAGGACACTCCATCAAGAATAGGCACTCTATGGCTAACACTCCCAAAGCGTGAACCGTCCATCTTCCTCCAATGGTGTGCAAACCAAAGCAATGGAGACCAAAGCTCGATACCAATTGTAGGATCGAAGAAGGTGAGAGTGTCTAGAGGGGGGGTGATTAGACTACTCGACAAGATAAAAATTATGCCTTTTGACAAAGACAAGTTCTTGGCAGATTTTGCATATCACACAAGTCAAGTAGCTTACTACACATGCAATTCTAGAGTATGGGCAGCGGAAAGTAAATTGCACAAGTAGTAAAGAGGAGTGGAGAAGATCAAACGCAGTTTGGAGACACGGAGATTTTTTCTCGTGGTTCCGATAGGTGGTGCTATCGTCAATCCACGTTGATGGAGACTTTAACCCACGGAGGGTAACGGCTGCGAGAGTCCACGGAGGGCTCCACCCACGAAGGGTCCACGAAGAAGCAACCTTGTCTATGCCATCATGGCATACGCCCACGGAGGACTAGCCTTACTCGGGGTAGATCTTCACGAAGTAGGCGATCTCCTTGCCCTTACAAACTTCTTGGTTCAACTCCACATCTTGACGGAGGCTCCCAAGCGACACCTAACCAATCTAGGAGGCACCACCCTCCAAAAGGTAATAGATGGTGTTGATGATGATGAACTCCTTGCTCTTGTGCTTCAAATGATAATCTCCCCAACACTCAACTCTCCTCACTAATTTGGCTGTGGTGGAAGAAAGGATTGAGTGGAAAGCAACTTGGGAAGGCTAGAAATCAAGTTTCATATGGTGGGAGTGGAGCAACTTGATCTCAACACAAGGGTAGGTAGTTCTCTTCTCGAAATGTAAGGTAGGAGTGGTAGTTCTTTCGATGGCTCTCTCCACGAATGAAGAGGAGGTGGAGGGTATTTATAGCCTCCACACAAAATCCAACCGTTACACACATTTGACCAATCTCGGTCGGACCGAAGTTGACAACTCGGTGAGACCGAAAGTTCAAATCTTGTGAGCGTTGGGATTTTCGTGGGACCGAAAATACAATCTCGGTGAGTCCGATTCTTCCAAAGACTAGGGTTTGCCAATCTCGGTGGGACCGACTTTATCATCTCGGTGACACCGATTTGATGATGAAGGTTCTGAAGCTTGGCAACACTAGTTTCGGTGAGACCGAGTTCAGAATCGGAAAATCCGAAATATCTAGGGTTTGGCTTTGTGGTGAGGTGGTTCATCTCGGTGTGGTGAGTTTATGGAATCGGTGGGACCGAGATTACTTATGAGTGTATATTGGAATGAAAGATTGCGATGGTTTGGGAGATGTATCACTAAGCACTTTGAGCAACGGATCATTAACATAACCTTATCCCCTTTTAATAGTATTGGCTTTCCTATAGACTCAATGTGATCTTGGATCACTAAACCAAAAATGGAGTCTTGAGCTTTTGCCAATGTTTGCCTTAGCATCTTGAGGGGTCCACCTCTTCAGTCCTTTTGCCATGCCAATGTGATTGACCTTCCTGAAACATACTTGATAAAAGCATTAGTCCAACCACAAAGTATGTTGTCATTAATTACCAAAACCACCCAGGGAGCAAATGTGCTTTCACTCTTCTAGCCAAGGCTCCCAGGAAAAACAAGCTAAAGCGAATTAAAAGGCCAAGTATAATCTTCCTCGCATAGCGGAAGTACGGCCGTGTGAATGGCCCTGTGACGAATTGTTGAGAGAAGCCGGGATTTATGAAGACTTTTATTCTTTGATCGAGAATGCAGGCCTCACCGATTTCTTCCATGACTGGATCGATCAGTATCTCTTACTCACCAATACTTTCATGCAAAACTTTTATTATTATCCTAAGAAGTCTCCGCCTTCAGTATCATTTCATTTATATGATGAATTCAAGGAAATGTCTTTACGTAATTTTTACGCGGTATGTAGGATACCCTTTGAGGGAAAATTATATGAACCACATCGTAAAGATGTGGATGGCTTTGTTAACACTATCACTGTAGGGGATCCAAAGATGGGTTCCAATGCGAGAATCTCTAGCATACACTTTCCTGTTTTACGCTACTTTGCCATATTTGCTAGTAGATGCTTAATTGGTTGTGGAAATAGTGGAAACTTCAATGTTCCTGATATTATTATTCTTCACCATGCCTTGTTTGGTGATAATAGTTTTAGTATGGGTGCCATTATTGCTAAACGGCTAAGCCTAAATCGTACGAAAGGCCCCATCTTTGGAGGTATCTATGCTGCACGTATTGCTAAATATTTTGAGATACCTATTAGGCACCATGAGAAAGAGGAGAAATTTTTGCCTCCTTACATTTTAGATTACAGGAGCATGGTAGCGCATGAGTTTATTGTTGACAATGAATATAAGATGCTTCTGTATAACCTGAGATTTAATAAGAAACACAATGAGACTATTATTCTGCCTGCGCCTCTATTCTTTGATTTGACTGCAGATAATTTTCTTGTCACGCCGGCAACGGTGTACGCTCATCGAGGCCAAGCATCCACTCCAGAGCCCGAGCCTGAGCCAGAACCTTCACTAGACCCTTATCGTACATCATCTTACCAATGGGATCCGGAGGAGATGGCCAGCCAGTGGTATCCTGATTACACTCCTCAGTACACCGGGGAGAGTAGCCGCGGTCCGTGGCAATAGACCAACTTAGGCCAAAAGCCTAAGCTTGGGGGAGTACGTATTTCTCACCGACTTTACATTCATGTTCACACACTATTCTAGTCGTCGGTGCTCATACTCTTTCATTGTATTATCCATGCTAGTTTAATTTTCTTTTTCTAGCTTCCTTCTTGTGTGTTTGATAAACCTTAAGAAAAACCAAAAAAAATTTAGTTAGTTTAATTCCCATGCTTGTAGTAGAAATTAAAAATGAAAACTCAAAAAGATTTCTCGTTCTTCTTCTTGCTTGTTGGGAGCTTTCCCGTGTAAATAGTTTTATTTTCTTTTATTTCCTTTGGGGGTCGAGAGTAGAAGACCATATTGAAATTGTTTAGTGGCTCTCATATGCATGATTGTTTATTTAACTTAGAGCCCATATTACCTTGTCTTCTCTCTTGAGTTGAATGCTTGCAGATTCCAACTTAGTCCAATGCACGTGCACTATTATTATTATACACATCGTTCGGTCGTGAAAGTGAAAGGCAATAATGACGATATATGATGGACTGATTGAGATGACAAAAGCTGGTATGAACTCGGCCTCTCTTGTTTATGTAAATATGATGAGTTCATCGTTCCCGATTCAGCTTATTATGAAGTAAACATATTTGCAATGACATTTAGAGATTATAGTTGCTTGTGCCATGCTTGATTAGCTATGAGTTATAATGGTTTACCTTGCGTGCCAATATGCTATTAAATGATTATGATGTGCTATGATGGGATGGTATCCTCCTCTGAATGAATTGAGTGACTCGACTTCGCACATGTTCACGCATGTAGTTGAAACAAATCAACATAGCCTTCACGATATTTATGTTCATGGTAGATTATATCCTACTCATGCTTGTACTCAGTGTGAATTAATTTTAATGCATGTTCATGACTATTGTCGCTCTCTTAGTTGGTCGCTTCCCAGTCTTTTGCTAGAGCCTTCACCTGTACTAAGCGGGAATACTGCTTGTGCATCCAAACTCCTTAAACCCTAAAGTTGTTCCATATGAGTCCACCATACCTTCCTATATGCGGTATCTACCTGCCGTTCCAAGTAAATTTGTATGTGCCAAATTCCAAACCTTCAAATGAAATTCTGTTTTGTATGCTCGAGCAGCTCATGTTTCAACTAGGGCTGCCTATATCTTCCATGCTAGGTGGGTTATTCTCAAGAGGAGTGGACTCTGCTCCTCATTCACGAGAAAGGGCCGGTAACCGGGATGCCCAGTCCCATGATCCAAAAAGATCAAAGCAAATCACTATAATTAAAACAAAACTCCCCCAGGGCTGTTGTTAGTTGGAGGCACTCGTTGTTTGGAGCAAGCCATGGATTGATGCTTGTTGGTGGTGGGGGAGTATAAACTTTTACCATTCTGTTTGGGAACTGCCTATAATGCATGTAGTATGGAAGATACAACCATCTCATAGTTGTTTCGTTGACAGTGAAAGTATGCCGCTCAAAATGTTATTCATCTCTATTTTAAAATCAAGCTCTGGCACCTCTACAAATCCCTACTTCCCTCTGCGAAGGGCCTATCTATTTACTTTTATGTTGAGTCATCACCTTCTTATTAAAAAGCACCCGCTGGAGAGCACACTGTCAATTGCATTCATTACTAGTGGTTTATATTGGGTATTACTTGACTGGATCTCTTTTACCATGAAGAATGTTTAGTCCGTCCTTGATCTTTAAAGGTGCTCTGCATTTATGTTTTCCAGTCTCAGAAAGGGCTAGCGAGATACCATCTTGTTGTATCATATTATGATTGTTTTGAGAAAGTGTTGTCATCCGAGTTTTATTATTATAGCTCGTTAGCTGATTATGCCATTGATACTGAGTGATTGTGAGACCTAAGTGTTATTGTGAGTATGGTTAGTTCATAATGCTTGCTGAAACTTGAATGCTGGCTTTACATGTTTACAACAACAAGAGCAAATAGAGTTTGTAAAAGTTATTCTTTATCACTTTCAGTTTATCAACTGAATTGCTTGAGGACAAGCAAAGGTTTAAGCTTGGGGGAGTTGATACGTCTCCAACGTATCTACTTTTCCAAACACTTTTGCCCTTGTTTTGGACTTTAACTTGCATGATTTGAATGAAACTAACCGGATGACGTTGTTTTCAGAGAATCGCCATGATGTTGTTTATGTGTAGAAAACAAAAGTTCTTGGAATGACCTGAAAATCCACGGAGATAAGTTTTGGAAAATATAAAAAATATTGGCGAAAGAATCAAGACCAGGGGGGACACACCCTATCCACGAGGGTGGGGGCGCGCCCTCCCCCCTGGGCGCGCCCCCTGTCTCGTGGGCCCCTTGAGGCTCCACCGACCTCAACTCCAACTCCATATATTCCGTTTCACGGAGAAAAAAATCAGAGAGAAAGTTTCATCGCGTTTTACGATACGGAGCTGCCGCCAAGCCCTAATCTCTCTCGGGAGGGCTGATCTGGAGTCCGTTCGGGGCTCCGAAGAGGGGGATTCATCGTCGTCGTCATCATCAACCATCCTCCATCACCAATTTCATGATGCTCACCGCCATGCGTGAGTAATTCCATCATAGGCTTGCTGGACGGTGTAATCTGTGAAACCTGTTTGTCCAGTACTTAGCAAAGATTTTCCTTTCTGATAAATCATTCTGGCCATGGCGGCTTTCATCATCGGTTGTAGTTAAATTCAATGCTCAACAGATTTTACCTCTGACTGACATTAAAACTGGCCATGGCGGCTTACATAGCCCGCTGTAGCTAGTCATATACTATTAGGCCCCTTTTTAAGCCGCCATTCTGAATATGTGATGTAGTACTTTCCCTCTGGCTTAACTTGAACTGGCAAACTTGTTCTTTTTTTCTTTTTAGGCTTCTTTCTTCACAATGGCCCCAAAGACAACCGCCTTCTGTAACTGGGTTCCCTCCATCATCACTGAGAAAACACTCCAGGACTTTGTAACAACCAGTTATCCACCAAAGAAGACTATCATGCATTACCGTGCTCCTAAGCCGGGGGAGGAGAAACCTCAGCCAAAGGAGGATGAAGTCATTGTCTTTACTGATCACATGAACGACCGTGGCTTCTCACCGCCCGGCTCTTAATTCTTCCGGGACATTATGCACTTTTTTAACCTTCATCCTAAAGACATCGTTCCCAATTCCATGTCAAACATATGCAACTTCCAAGTTTTCTGTGAGGTGTACCTTCAAGAGGAGCCCAGTGTGGAGCTGTTCAGAGAATACTTTTATTTGAACCGCCAGAACGAGTATTCCAATGGACCCAGCTTGGAACTTGGTGGAATCTCAACTCAACGCAGTAGAGATGCTATCTTCCTTTATGCCCGCCCATCGAGTCATCCCAAGGATTGGAATCAAACATGGTTCTATTGCAAGGATACTTCTCCGACTGACGAGAACCGACTGCCCATCTTCCTGACAAGCTAACAGCTGCTGAACGCAAAAAGCTCGCCCCTACCATTGCCAAGGTCAAGGCTTTGTTAGGAAACGGCTTAACGGACATGGACTTGGTTTGATGCTAGGTTTCATGGCGGGTAATTCCATTGATTCACCGCTCCAGCTTAATGTGCACTTACACTGGTGGCAAAAAGGATCCATTGCGCCACAGCTGTGAGGATTTAACTGACGACACCATCAATGAAATGATGAAGTCCCTTCTGCATGAAAGCCTGGTAGACTGCAGCAAGGTGGGCCTAAGCCCTTTCTGTACATCTAACCCGGCACCAGAATTAAGTCTTTAAATTACTTACTTTACCTTCATCTTAAATACTTTATTTAACCCAACTTTGATGACTTTCACAGGTTGATGATGACTTTTGGAAGAAGGAATATGATCATGAAGCTGCCAAAAGGGCCAGGAAAGCCAAGAAAGCCACCAAGAGAACCGACAAGAAGAAGGGGAAGAAGACCAGTGCTTCTAAGATGCTTGAACTAGACGACAACTCTGAGTTAGAGGTAGCCCTTGATTCCCTTGACTCCTTTTTCAACCATCTTATTAACATTGATTATCATCAGGATGACATGGGGACCAGTCAAGCAATCGAAGAAGAGGTAACTATCATTTCCTCCGACTCTGAGCCCTTGCCAAGAAAGAAAATTCGAAGAGTAACCCGGAAAGTAAGCTTTTCACACCCCTTAGCTCATCTGGATCCTCACTTTCTTTTGAAGCAACAGCAGCACGAGAGCCGGCGACAGACTCGGACTAGCAGGGATGAAGAATTGTCCTCCGACTTACCAAACACTCCGAAGAAGCGTTGAAACAAGGTCACCCCCAATTTAAACTCTTTTTATCCTGTGGATGATTTCATCCGCCAACCACTTAATTCTTCCGACTCAAATTATCAGAAAACATCTCGTTCCTCTTCTGATGATCATCTCAGTCTCATCTGCCAGCTTTCAAGACTGCTCCCGGGTAATAACAATTACTTATCATTTGCTCATTATGATCCTTTATACTTATACTGACCTATGATGACTCAAGCAGTGGAAAAGCCAAGCCTAGTAAGAATGCAAAGGTGACTGAGCCGACTGAAGACCCGAAAGTCAATAAGCCAGAGCAACAAACCCCAACGCCCGAGATCTCCGTTCCTCAATCGTCGGAGCCGGTTCTTGACATTCCGCCTGTGACTTTTGAGCCTCCTATTGATCAAGCCAGCGACGACCCTTTGAACCCTGAAGCATCAAGCCCCGTTAAGATGGCCAACACACATGATGATGATGTAGTGATTACTAACACCGGTTTTAGAGAGCCGGGAAGACCCATTGCCCTGGCCAAGCACTCCGCCAAGGAAGAACACATTGAACAGCGCAAAGTGAGATTTGATGTCGCCAATTACTCTCAACTGAGCATTGGTGAAATATATTCTGGCTTTCTCAGTCAAGTTCACAGCAGCCGTGAACTTGAAGTTGACATGGTGAAGCAAATGCACCAAAAATTTGAGGTATGAGCTCCTCCTTTATTGAGTTATGCACATCCTGTCAGCCCCCAAGTCTACTTTTTATGATGAATATGCTGTAGATTTAGATTAACCATGAGCATAATTAATACCCTTGGTCAGACTCTTTTCAAAATCCGGCTTAAGCATCCAGTTTAGAGTAGATCCGTAATGACTTAACACCGAATCCGTAGTCCCCAAGGGCCAGTTTAATCAGCATGAATGAGCCGGTCCTTTATATCCTTGTGTAGAAAGCAGAACTTTACTTGTGTAATTCTCATGAACCGGCTGTAGCCGTTTGTAGTAGAACTGGGTCACTGTAAAGTACTAACAAAAACAAGCAATATGCATTAGCCCCCAAGTGCCAAGTACTCTTGCTCGCAAAGTGCTTGGGGCTTATTCACATAAACCGTTGCATGAGTATTTTTTTGGCAGACATTAGCCCCCAAGTCCCAAGTGTTGTTGCTGGCAAAAGGCTTGGGACTTCATGTTTTTAGCTTAAATCTGAATTATGATTTTGATCCGGTTATGTACAGACCACCACCGCTCAGCTTCTATCAGAGCTGTCTGACCTGAAGACTCGTCTGGAGCTGCAAGAATCTGAGACCCGGAAGGCAGACTCAAAGTTCCAATTCAGCGTGACTGGGGCGGAAAAACTGAAAAATAGCTTTGAAGTGGAAAGAAATGCTTGGGCTGGAAAAAAGACGACCTTGACACAGCGGGCTGAGAAGGCGGAGGCGGCTTTCCAGGAGGCGACCACTGAACTTACCGACTTAAAATGCATGTCTCTCAGATGGTTGCTGCTATCTTTGGTAAGTCGCCTTGTGATTGTCAAATTTGAATATTTTCCTTGATGATATGAACCGCCTTTTAATCCAACCATGATTATTATTCAGGTCCCAGGAGTACCAACCTTAGCCAAGATATGCTTGTTAAGCTGAAGGCGGTTTACACACTTGTGGAGCAACTCTATACTGGGACTCAACGCGCACTGGCCACAATTTCTCCTTCTAATCAAGCCCCCACTCTCTTGGTTGATGTGTTGAGGAAACTTTCTAGTCTGCCTGAGAGGTTTAGTGAGATGAAGCAATCATCTGCAAGAGCTGGAGCAGTGACGGCTTTAAGCCAGGCCAACGCACGGTTACCGGAGCTAGACCCGGCCGATATATCTATCGGGTATCCAAGCTTTAAAGAAGACATCGCCCCTTTTGATAAGAAAGACTTTGCTGCCTGCGTGAAGGACATACGTCCCCTGGCCAGTCTGATTGCCAATGAAACAGACCTCACCAAATATCAACCAGCTTATGACTTGGAAAATCAGAAGATGCCGACGCCGTCTTACAAAGTGAAGGACCTAATTCCCCCAATCCGTAAGCACACTTTTGCTCCTGAAGTTGACCCGTCCGAGCTTACTGATGATGAAGCTGAATTCCAAGCTTTGAATGGCATTGACTAGTCATCACCAACCTTCCAGGAAGTAGAACAAGATGAAGAAGCGGAGAGGGGTGATCCAGAAGCTTCAGGCCATCAGAGTCAAGAAGATTGATCAGCTGGGCGGTTCATATTTGTGACCTTCTGAAAAATAGTTAATCATTTTGACTCCTTGAGTCATGTAATAGGGTAGCAATAACTTTGCTCTGCCGTGCCATCATGCACATTTATGTTGTGCTCAACGCTGTTAAGCCGCCACTTGAAAATTATTCTTTTAGATTTATCATGATGTTGATGGGTACAAATGAAAATTTGAATTATCCCGCACACAAGTAGATCACAAGAGCCCTGTGATATTGAATCGTACTGTTGGTTTATGATACCTATGCAGTAAAGGTGATAACCCAATCTTTAGAAGCCAATACTTCCAAGTATTTAATATTGTCATATGCTGGCGACTTATCGTCCAAAGCCAGGCCGGGTTAATAGAGACCATAGGTATGCTTCAGATATGAGCAAGAGAGTATCAAGAAAAAACCAAAAAATTGTTCAAAAACTCAAACCAAAAAGAGAGAAAAGACGAGGCTATGCTTCGAATACGAGCAGGAAGCCGGATCAAAAAATGGCTATGATTCGAATACGACCAGGAAGCCGGACCTAAAGGGTTAATGGCTATGATTCGAATACGATCAGGAAGCCCCCTAGTGGTTTGTGGCATTGCGCTGATCAAAGGGGTAACGACAACTATGATTCGAATACGATCAGGAAGCCCTCGAGTGACCATAATGGTTAATGGCTATGATTCGAATACGATCAGTAAGCCGGACCAAAAGGGTTAATGGCTATGATTCGAATACGATCAAGCCCCCAAGTGGTCTGTGATGTTTAACGGCTATGATTCTAATACGACCAGGAAGCCGAACCAAAAGGGTTAATAGCTATGATTCGAATACGACCAAGCCCCCAAGTGATCATGAAATTATGATGAAGAAGACTCATTATTCTTGAAGATGAAAACACAAAGGCCCTGCTTTATTATAATCATCATAATATATACAACGTCAAAATATGTACATCATAAGAGCCGGTGTCTCAAGTGTAGTAAGGCCGAACATGAGCAATATTCCACGGCCGGCGGGTCTCCTCCTCTGACTTATGTGAATCCTTGTGCTCTCGAATATCGATAAGGTAGTATGACCCATTTTTCAAGTTCTTGCTGACCACAAAGGGCCCTTCCCAAGGTGGGGATAACTTGTGCACATCAGTTTGATCCTGGATGAGCCGGAGCACCAAATCACCTTCTTGAAAGGTTCTGGACTTAACCCGACGGCTGTGGTAATGACGCAGATCTTGTTGGTAAATTGCCGAGCGGGCTGCCGCAAGGTCACGCTTCTCATCTAATAGGTCAAGTGCATCCTGACATGCTTCTTCATTATCAGTTTCAACGTAAGCCGCCACATGGGGTGAGTCGTGACAGATGTCACTAGGGAGAGCTGCCTCTGCTCCGTAATGTTGGAATATGCCCTAGAGGCAATGATAAAATGGTTATTATTGTATTTCCTTGTTCATGGTAATTGTCTGTTGTTCATTCTATAACTGTATTAACTGGAAACCGTAATACATGTGTGAATACATAGACCACAACATGTCCCTAGTGAGCCTCTAGTTGACTAGCTCATTGATCAATAGATGATTATGGTTTCCTGACCATGGACATTGGATGTCATTGATAAAGGGATCACATCATTAGGAGAATGATGTGATGGACAAGACCCAATCCTAAGCATAGCACAAGATTGCGTAGTTCGTTTGCTAAGAGCTTTTCTAATGTCAAGTATCATTTCCTTAGACCATGAGATTGTGCAACTCCCGGATACTGTAGGAATGCTTTGGGTGTGCCAAGCGTCCTCACAACGAATCGGGTGGCTATAAAGGTGCATTACGGTATCTCCGAAAGTGTCATTGGGTTGGCACGAATTGAGACTGGGATTTGTCACTCCGTATGACGGAGAGGTATCTCTAGGCCCACTCGATAATGCATCATCATAATGAGCTCAATGTGACTAAGGAGTTAGTCACAGGATCATGCGTTACGGAATGAGTAAAGAGACTTGCCGGTAACGAGATTGAACGAGGTATTGGGATACCGACGACCGAATCTCGGGCAAGTAACATACTGGTGGATAAGAGCATCTCCAGCCGTTCGACCTCCCAGGGCGCCGAAAAAGAGCGGCCTGGGGGCGAGCCGGCGCTAGATCGGCCCTTGGGGTTCATTTCTCCCCAGGCACGCGCCCAGGCGCTCCATATTCGAAATCCATCATTCCCGCTCAAAGAAACAACAAACCAGCGATCATCGCAATAGTTCGACGACTCGGTGCCATAGTTCGGCGATCAAAATAAAAGGACACGCAGTAGTTCGGCATACAAAAAAGGAAGGGCATGGAAGGAGTACATCAAGCGTCGAGTTCAACCTTCGGCAGTGTTGTGGTCGGCGTACGCGGGCTGGGAGGAATCGGCGCGGCTTCCGGGCTGTTCGGCGCGTCTTCTGTGTTGCTGGGCACGGCGGAGGCATCGTCAGTGGGGCTGGGCATCGCGGAGGTGGAGACATCGTCATCAGCCACTGGGCTGGGCGGCGGCGTCGGCGTCGCCAGTATCTGGTCCAGGATGAGGCCGTGCTCGGCCAAGAACCACGCCTTGAGCTTCTTGTCGCCGCTCTGGAGCATGTCAGCGCCGCCCATCAAGAAGGCGAGGTCGTTGTTCCTTTTCTCGGCGTCTTGAGCTTTGAGTTTTGCGGTAGCGTTGGTGCGGAGCAAGTCGAGTTTGACAGTGCTATTCGTCATCAAAACAGCCCACCTCGCCTCTGTTTTCTCTTCTCACTCGGCGGCCCTGGTCTTGGCGTCGGTGATGCAGTGTTCGATGGACTCTTGCACGCGCGCGGCAGCCGACTCGGCGTATTTCGCCTT
This sequence comes from Aegilops speltoides, assembly GCA_021437245.1. Classification (NCBI taxonomy): domain Eukaryota; kingdom Viridiplantae; phylum Streptophyta; class Magnoliopsida; order Poales; family Poaceae; genus Aegilops; species Aegilops speltoides. The sequence continues at coordinate 134,578,649 of CM038142.1, read as the reverse complement.
CTTGGCACCTTTGTTGCCGTCCGGCCGCCCGTCGGCCGTGCCCGCTGTCGACGCGTCTGGCTTGTACGTCTCTTTGGCCTTGGCGAGGGTGCGTCGGACGGCCGCCCATTTCTCGCACTTGTCGATCCGCTTGAAGACGTGGAGGTACTTGTAGTCTGTGTCGCTGTTGTCATCGTGCAACATGGCGAACATACGCAGCAGCTGCACCGAGAAAGAATGGCAGTCGGCGCCAGAGCGCGCGCCAGGGCACGCCCAGGGCACGCACAAGGAGAAAGAGCGCGCGCGCGGCAAAAGGCAACAACATGGACGGCATGCGATACCGGATCCTCAACGCTCGTGCCGCTCTCCGAGCGAGCCGTGACCTCCTCGACGATTCCATGCCATTTGTTGCATGCCGTTTGGATGAGCGACCAATGGTTCGCCATCGCCTTTGACCCCCGCTTCATGTGCATGCCTTTGAAGTAGGGGTCGACGAGCTTCCGCTCGTCGAACTCGGCCTTGATGAGGTTCCATTACGCCTCGATGCTCAGATTCATGCCGGTGACCGGGTCGAGGTAGACGACCTTCCACGCTTCAGCGTGGCACTCATCTTCTTTGGACGCCCATTTGATGCGTGGCTCGCTAGACTTGGCCTTCTTCTTCTTATTCTTCTTCTTGCTTTTCCTCGTCGGCGCCGGCTCCTCCTCCTCTTCCTCGCCATAGTCGAGCTCGTCGTCCACGTCGGCGAGCTCCTGCGTAGCAAACCCGGGGGAAGTGGCGGCCGCAGCCGAGCCGGCTGTGATGATGTCCTCCATGTTGGCCTCCATTGTGTCGGCGCCGCCGAGATGCGACAAGGAAGAGGCTTGTGAGTAGAGGCCGCGGCGAAGAGGTGGCGTCGGTGAGGCTGCATAGTCTGGCGGCGAGTACGTGTACGGCGGGTACTGCACGCCGTCGAACACGGGCGAGGGCGTGCGATGGACAGGGCGCCCATGCGGGAAGGTGATGTTGGGGTTGAAGCCGCCATGGGCGTCCCCATCGGCATAGCCCGGCGACGGCGTGCTCCATGGGTGCGGCGACGACAAGAACCCGGCCGGAGAGCCGATGCTTTGCTGGCTCCAGGCCGCGTATGGGTGCCCAAGTGAATTCATCATCGTCACGCGCACCGCCTTTGCTTGTTCGGCCGCATGCTCCACCGCCGCCGTCGCCCCCCCCCCCGCCGCAGCGTGCACTGCTTTCTCCCTGGCCTTCTTGGCCCTGTTGCGCCTGTCGGTGGTGATGGCCCGCCGGCGCTTCACATCCGCCTTCCACTTGGCATTGGTCATGCCGGGGGGCTTGGACAGCGAGGCCCTAGGCTTCCTTTGCTTCGGTGGGGCGGCAGCAGCGGGATCCATCACGGAGCATGGCATCACGTACTTCTTCAGCGGCATGGCAGGCGGAAGGGCAGGGTGGAGGTGGGGTTTGGCAGGAAGAATGGAGAAGAGAGGGGGAGAACAGGAGGAAATAGCGAGAAAAAGTCTTCCAGTCGCCGACAGAGCGGCCCCACGTCGCTTTTCGCTTCTGCCGGCGCGCCCCGGCGACACCCGGCTGCTTGGGTTTGGGGAGGGATCGCCGGCTCTGGATTTCGCCCAAACCGGCACTAAATGAGATCCTGGGGGCGCGACTGGGCCGATTTTCAGCCACCGGCATTAAAAATTTGCCTGGGGGGGCCTGTTGGGGGCGCGGCTGGAGATGCTCTAAAGGGAATTGTATACGGGATTGATTGAATCCCTGACACCATGGTTCATCCAATCAGATCATCGTGGAACATGTGGGATCCAACATGGGTATCCAAATCCCGTTGTTTGTTATTGGCCGGAGAACGTCTCGGTCATGTCTACATGATTCTCGAACCCATAGGGTTTACACACTTAAAGTTCGCTGACGCTAGAGTTGTTATGGAAAATTGTATGTGGTTACCGAAGGTAGTTCGGAGTCCCGGATGAGATCCCCGACATCACGAGGAGTTCCAGAATGTTCCGGAGGTGAAGATTTATATATGGGAAGTCCAATTTCAGTCGCCGGAATGGTTTCGGGGGTTATCGGTATTGTATCGGGACCACCGAAAGGTGTCCGGAAGTCCACCGGGTGGGCCACTGTCGGCGTTCTGGGAACGGGGGTCCCCAGACTTGCCTGCCTGCGGCCCGTGGCGTGGCTCCACCAGTGGCCCAGTACGGACCGTCTTCCTCAACCAACACTCAAGACCCTCGCGAGGGGCCAAGCCTCGCGGGGCGGACGACACAAGGCCTCCTCAGGAATGGCCTCACCAGGCAGGCTCGCGAGGAGGCGGAGAGATCAAGGAAAGGGGTACCTCGTGAGGTTCCCATGACGCAAGCCATGACGACCACGGCTAGGCGGGCTCCAGCGCGCGCAGTGTTCTTGTTTCCCCTTTGGTGCTAAGGGGGCAATCGCAGGCGCGGAGTACCGAGGCATCAGGCAATGGTTTCTATATTGGTGCAACAAGACCAAGACCGGCAGGACGGCAGGACAGAGGTCATCATGGATCCCAAGACGGTGTCATCACCAGCGCCTTAGACAGACGAAGACCACCTTTAGTCAGGATAGCTTGTACTAGCCGTCGCCTTTCAAATTGGCTGTTGTTGGATCCCTTCCCGCTCAATATTTGGGAAGAGGACAAGGGCCTCTATAAATAGGGCTAGCCACCACAATAGAAGGGAACCAAGTTCAGTTCATCTACACACCTCACCAGCTCAAGAACACCTCTCCTCCGGAGGCTGTTCTTCCCTTGTACTGTTCATCATCAGCCCAAGAGGCAATCCACCACGCCACACACAGGAGTAGGGTATTACACCACAACGGTGGCCCGAACCTGTATAAATCTTGTGTCTCTTGTGCTATGAGTTCATCGATCTAAGCTTAGGGATCACGGCGAGGCTGAGAGCGAGATTCGGTAGGGGGAAATCTTCGTGCGCACCCCAGTGTTCGAACCTTAAGGGTTTTGCTGGAACCTGATATTCGACATTTGGCGCGCCAGTTAGGGGTGCGCCGAAGTCTTCTTTCCGCTGATCCGTACCCCATCGCTTCATTGCATCCATGTCCGATGCCCGCCGAGCCGCACCGAGCGCCGTGCTGCTCTCGCCACTCGCGTCGCCTAAACAGCTCCTGTCGGCGGGCCTCCCCGTCATTCTACGTCTCCTACCGCCAACACCGCCACCGGCCCGGTGGGGAACGAGCAGTAAGCATCCTCGTTGCACCCATCGGTGTGGCGAGACGACCGCACCGCAACTCCGTCGCTGACCCCGGCCGGTTCGTCGTCCCACGCTCATCGCGCCCCCACGGCCGTGCAGGCCATGCTGCTTCTGGCACGTGAGCTCCTGCATTACTGTCCCGTCGACAACCTCTATGAAGAATGGCTCGCTCGCATCACCGAGCTCGTCAGCGCCGCAGGGGGCTCTCCCACACCGTCCCTCTCACTGCCTCGCCCTCCGCCAGGCATGGGCGACGCGACTCATGGAGCACCTCCACCACCTCTGCCCCAAGACGGCGCCCTGGCTCCAAGGCGCGTGACCCCTGGACGTGACCCACCACATCCAGCGCCCGCACGACAAAAAAGAAGCTGTCAAGAAGTCCCTCGGCCTCAAGAAGGCGCCCCCGTGTTCCCCGCACCGGCGCGACAAGATCGCGTGCTCCCTCTGGCAGTGGTGCGTGGATACCATCAAGAGCAAGCTCCGCGTCAGCAAAGGGCCCCGGTAACCATAGCAGGTTGCCGTGCCTTCACTCCTGAGCCGTGTAGCGTCGCCTGGCCGGGCAAGTTCAAGCCGGACCTGCCTCCTCGCTATGACGGTACCCTCGACCCCACGGAGTTCTTGCAGCTCTACGAGCTTAGCATCGAGGCGGCCAACAGAGACGAGAAGGTCATGGCGAATTGGTTTCCCATGGCGATCAAGGACGGGGCCCGCTCGTGGCTCCTGAACCAACCTCCCAGCTCAATCTCCTCCTGGGACGAGATGCACAGCTGCTTCATCGCCAACTTCCAGGGCACTCGCAACCGCCCCCTAACCATGGGTGACCTGCGCTGCATCAAGCAACAGCTCGAGGAGACCCTGCAGAAATACATTCAGCGCTTCCACAACATCCGCCTCAAGATCCCCAAGGTGACAGACGAGGCCATCATCTCAGCGTTCTCTGATGGCATCTGCGACGTCAAGATGAAGGAGGAGCTCACCATCCACGAGGAGTTGTGCACATCCTTGGAGTTGTTCAACCTGGCGACCAAGTGCGCAAGAGCTGAGGAGGGATGCCTCTCCCTCCTCGAGCTCCCTGTTGCCGACCGAGAAGAAAAGAAGACCAAGGCCAAGGACGTGAAGCGCAAGGGAGTAGCCGTGCTTGCGGCAGAACTAGACACGAAGCACGGCAGGGACCAGCCGGAGTCGTCCAAGGGTAGCCGACTGTTCTGCGCCTACCACAACCTCCACACCCACAACACCAGTGATTGCCAGGAGCTCAGGGCCATTCGAGAAGGACACTTCGGTCGACGCCCCGAGCGCAATAACTGGGGCTACGACCGAGGAGGAGGACGTGGCGGAGGACGATGGGACGACCGTGGCCCTCGCCAGGAGTGGCGTGACCGACCTCATGAGGATCACTGGCAGGACCAGCCTCGCGAGGGCGCCTGGAGGGATCAACCTTGCGAGGACCGCCCGCAGGGCAACGCAGGCCTTCCTCCGCTGCCGCGAGCGCCAAGAAGGAATGACGACCACCATCAGGACGAGGGGGCTGGGGGCTTCAAGGAGCCACGTGCTATCACTTGAATCTTGGGCGAAGCTCGGGCCCCAGCCTCTCAGCGCATCTTCAAGCAGTTTGCTCGCGAGGTTGAAAGCACAAGTGCTTCCTGGGTGATTTTGGTAATTAATGTCAACATATCTCTTGTTGGACTAACACTTTCACCTAGTATGTTTCAGACAAGTTCAACAATGGAGTGGCATGGACTAAAGGATGTGGAGCCCTTTCAAGATGCTAAGGACAAAGGATTGGCTCATGCTCCAAGCTCAAGACTCTACATTTTCTATTTTAGTGATCCAAGATCACATTGAGTCTATAGGAAAAGCCAATACTATCAAGAGGGGATGAGGTGTTGCTTAATGTATTGCTTACTCAAAGTGCTTAGTGATATGCTCCAAAGCCCTCAACTACTTTCTCATATCCACATATGACCTAAACCAATAGTCAAACTCGGCCCCACCGATTCTTTCTACCCGGCGCCACCGAGTTCAGATGTCATAGCCACTGCCACAAACCCTAGGCAAATCGGTCTCACCGATAGGGATCTCGGTATCACCAAGATGGGATTGTAATCTCTCTGTGTATGTCCATTACCAAAATGGGTCTCACCGAGTTTGAGTAATCGGTACTACCGAGATTACAATGCAAACTCTCCAGTTAGCTTATTACCAAAATCGGTCCCACCAAGTTTGTGTAATCGGTCTCACCGAGTTTGCCTAACCAACTCTCTGGTTAGCTTATTACCAAAATCGGTCCCATCGAGTTTGTGTAATCGGTCTCACCGAGATTACGTTATGCCCTAACCCTAACCATATCGGTCCTACCGAGTTGCATGTCGGTCCCACCGAAAATCCTAACGGTCATTAGATTTGCTGAATCGGTCCGACCGAGTTTACCAATTCGGTCCCACTGAGTTTGGCAAGTTGTGTGTAATGGTTAGATTTTGTGTGGAGGCTATATATACCCCTCCACCCACTCTTAATTCGTGGAGAGAGCCATCAGAACGAACCTACACTTCCAGCATCCATTTTCTGAGAGAGAACCACCTACACTTGTGTTGAGGCCAAGATATTCCATTCCTACCATATGAATCTTGATCTCTAGCCTTCCCCAAGTTGCTTTCCACTCAAATCTTCTTTACACCAAATCCAAATCCTGTGAGAGAGAGAGTTGAGTGTTGGGAAGACTATCATTTGAAGCACAAGAGCAAGGAGTTCATCATCAACTCACCATTTGTTACTTCTTGGAGAGTGATGTCTCCTAGATTGGCTAGGTGTCACTTGGGAGCCTCCGACAAGATTCTGGAGTTGAACCAAGGAGTTTGTAAGGGCAAGGAGATCGCCTACTTCGTGAAGATCTACCGCTAGTGAGGCAAGTCCTTCGTGGGCGACGACCATGGTGGGATAGACAAGGTTGCTTCTTCGTGGACCCTTCGTGGGTGGAGTCCTCCGTGGACTCGCGCAATCGTTACCCTTCGTGGGTTGAAGTCTCCATCAACGTGGATGTACGATAGCACCACCTATCGGAACCACGGCTCAAAAATCACCGTGTCTCCAAATTGCGTTTGAAATCTCCAAACCCTTCCCTTTACATTCTTGCAAGTTGCATGCTTTACTTTCCGCTACTCATATACTCTTTGCATGCTTGCTTGATATGTATTGTGAGTGTTAAACTTGTGCCTAAACTCCACTCCAACTTAAAGAAGTTAAAAACTGCAACTTTTGGTACTTAGTGTCTAATCACCCCCCCTCTAGACACCTCTTCTCGATCCCTTTCAATTGGTATAAGAGCTTTGGTCTCCATTGCTTTGGTTTAAACACCATTGGAGGAAGATGGATGAGTCTACTATTGGGAGTCTTAGACATAGAGTACCTATAATTGATGGAGAGTACTTTCATGAGTGGAAAAATGAGATGCTTCTAATTTTCAGTCAATATCATTTGAACAAGTACATTGCTAGCCCTTGTGCACCTCATGTTGATCCTATGCTTCCTACCCTTGATGAGTCAATTGACATGGTCCGCAATCTTAGAACTGCCGAACTTATCATTAGAGGCTTGCCTAAAAACTTGATAGGATGTTTGCCTACTCTTAAGTGTGCCTACACCATATGGAAATTTCTTGAGGAACATTTTCCAAATTATTCCTTGAAAAATCTTGATGAAATTCTCCATAAGTCTATTGCCTTGAGTATCGAGTGATCCTATGTTTGATGATTGTTTGTTTGAGCTCACTAACCTTCTGCGTGCTAAAGGAGATGTTGGAATTATAAGTGATATTATTTCCGAAGCTATAAAAATTCATAAACATGATCTTTGTCAAAATCACTCTAACGAACTACCCTCTCTAGGATTTGATCCACCACATGACGATATGAACATGGATACTATGATGAGGATGATGATAGTGACTTCGATCTTGATGATGCAATGAGACACTTTGGTCTTATGGCAAATCTTCGAGGATATATGGCAGGAGGAAAGGAATGGGTTCTTGATAGTGGATGTACCGATCACATGACCGGAGATAAAGACATGTTTCGTGAGCCTGCTGAAAATGATGGTCCTCGAAAGTATGTCACTTTCAGTGACAACTCAAAGGGTAAGGTGGTTGGCCTCGGTAAGGTGGCCATATCACATGATAGCTCCATACAAAATGTCATGCTCGTTGAATCTCTTGGCTATAACTTACTTTCAGTATCTAGACTTGCTGATTTCGGTTTCAATGTCCTATTTACTGAAGTAGATTGCCAAGTGTTTCATAGAGATAATCATAAAATGGTATTTACCGGTGTACGTAGAGGTGATCTATACATTGTTGATTTCACTAAAAAGGCTCAACCTAGAACTTGCTTTATTGCTAAATCCTCTAAAGGTTGGTTATGGCATAGACGATTAGGTCATGTTGGTATGCGAAACCTTGACAAGCTTATTAAAGGAAATCATATCCTTGGCATTAATGATGTCATATTCGATAAGGATAGACTTTGCAGCGCTTGTCAGGCAGGTAAACAGGTTGGAGGGAGGCATCCCGTGAAGAACATCATGACCACAAGGAGGCCACTCGAGCTACTTCACATGGATCTCTTTGGTCCCAACGCCTACAAGAGTCTCGGTGGAAATTCTTTTGGTCTAGTTATAGTTGATGATTTGTCAAGATTTATGTGGGTGTTCTTTCTTGATGATAAATCGCAGGTTCAGTAGATCTTCAGAAACTTCGCTAGGAAGGCCCAAAATCGATTTGAAGTAAAGATCAAGAAGGTCCGCAGCGACAATGGAACGGAGTTCAAGAACGCAAATGTGGACACCTTTCTTGATGAAGAAGGGATTTCACACGAGTTTTCGGCTACGTACGCACCTCAACAAAATGGAGTTGTTGAGAGGAAGAACCGGACGCTCATCGAAATGGCGAGAATGATGCTTGATGAGTACAAGACGCCAAAGCACTTTTGGGCGGAAGCGATTGAGACAGCTTGTCATGCAACAAATCGCTTGTATCTTCATAAGCTACTCGGCAAGACGGCATACGGGCTCCTCACCGGTAACAAACCCCAAGTAGGATACTTTCGAGTATTCGGCTCAAAGTGCTACTGAGGGAGTCCGATGATAGCGGCACATACAAGTACCGGGGCGCCGCACACCCACTATGTTTCACCGATGAGGTCTTTGGACCATGAATTCCCAGCAGGGTTTAAACCCATAAACATAGAGGCCTACGATGGAACAACAGACCCTGGAGTCTGGATAGAAGATTATATACTACATATACACATGGCAAAAGGAGACGATCTCCACGCCATAAAATATCTACCCCTCAAGCTCAAAGAGCCAGCCCATCATTGGCTCAAAAGCCTCCCAGAAAACACTGTTGGAAGTTGGGAAGAGCTCGAGGATGCGTTTAGAGCGAATTTTCAAGGGACTTATGTCCGTCCTCCGGATGCAGATGATCTAAGTCATATCACTCAACAGCCCGGAGAGTCGCGCATGAAAGTTGGAACAGGTTTCTTACCAAAAGAACCAAATAGTCATTGTCCGGACGCCAAGCCTTAGCAGCTTTCAAGCACAATGTCCGAGACGAATGGCTCGCCAGCACCTCGGTCAAGAGAAATCGAGGACAATGTCCGCACTAACAAGCCTCATGACCCGCTTACATGCGGGAGAGGATAGTAGCTAGCAAGAAGCAGCACCTGACCCAAGTACATCCGAGATAAGAGATGGAAGCAGAAAATCACCGCTGAGAAAAGAGCAATACGGAATAAAGAGAAAAGCCCAAAGAGCCTGGCGATCAACGCCGGATTCAAAAGCTCATGACCCAATAATAAAACACAGCCTCTTAAGGATGACAAGGTGTAATTGTCCAACTTAAACAAAATTTTGGGTCGGTATGCCAAATCCACAATACCTCGGAAGGCTCGCAAATCACACCCACAGGATTGTTGGGTTTTAAACAGTCCGCCGACTAAATGCGAACACAAGGGGCTCGACGCGTCAAGCGAAGAAGATAAACCCCACCAGCAGAGCACTGGAAAACAAAAGACTTTCCCACAAGGGGTCAAAGCAGTAAACTCACTTCATGTGATAATACGGAAAAATAGTGCGGCACTTTCTAAAAAGAGCTTCGCGCGGTCCAACCCAGCAGACCGTAGATATTGGATATCAAAACCAATCACTTTCGACCACCTGGACTATTCCAAAAGCGTTCGAAATGCGGGACGGACTCCCCTGATATTGAATCCCATAATAGATGGATTGCAATTTACTAACGTCCTAATGGATGGAGGCAGTGACTTAAACCTGCTATATTTAAACACAATCCGAAGGATGGGGATAGACCCTACCAAAATTCGACACAGCCGCACTTCCTTCAAAGGAGTGACGCCAGGCCATTATGCCAAGTGCACAGGCTCTATATTACTAGAAGTCGTGTTCGGATCGCCGAACAATTCTCGACGCGAAAAATTAATTTTTCACATCGTCCCATTTGAAAGTGAATATCAAGCACTCTTGGGACGAAAGACTTTTGTTCGCTTCAACGCCATACCGCATTACACGTCTCTTACACTCAAGATGCCCGGTCCGCGCGGCGTAAATTTAGTGCGAGGGTCACTTAAAGACCCCGGACTTGGATAGACGAATCCGGTGTCGATGGGCTAGGGCTCCCTAGCCGCATACCCCTTCACAGGGGGCTGCGCGCATAAATAACCGCGGGTTCATACAAACCCCGCTTTAATTATTTATATTTCTAATATTTTTCGCACGAATTGTTTTTAAAACTAAACGTTCCTCTCTTTTTACAGATGAACAACGTGCATACCCGTCCAGATAACGGCGAACGGAGACCTGGCGCAGACGCAGAGGGACCCGTTGTGAGGATTCTTTTGATTAAGACCTGCGTAAACCTTTTTACTGTCTCTTGTTGTTATTCTCCTTGGTTTCTTCCTATAGCCAGCGAGCTGGCGCTTTGGCATCGGCCGCGTCGAAGACCATGCCCGCACTGGACACTAGGGGCTTAGGGCATCATTCGCCCATTACTACAAAGACCGAACACCTTAGGGAGTGTTGGCGTCTCGAGTTAGGCATTATATGCATCAGCTCGAATCATGTCTTTGGTCAAATCTTGGGTTTGCCCGGCTCTGTGTTTTGCTGCCTTACGTTCAGTATCATCGCTAACGCGGCACCAGGAGAACTCTGCGATTGTGCCCCGGTTCGGCCGGGCGAGCACCTCGATGAAAGCCGAAAACTGACTGTCATGATACAACGAGAGACTGGTCAGCCACTCGATCGACTATCGGAATCTTTAGAATTCCCCTCTTTGACGAAGGGCCGTTTCCCGGTCAGGCATACGCGCTCCGACTTCGGAGAAGGGCGATGCCACCAGGGGCTATATCGTAGCCCCACCCTCGAGCTCCACTGGCTAAGTGAAAGTGATAAAGCATTATAGTCCGGATTGCCTCGTTCGCTACGCTACCACCTCCTTATAAAAGGACCGAGACGTCGGATTAAGTGTGAAAACGCGCTATTTTTGCGAACACCCCAGCACCTTGTGCGTGGGGGCTGAAGCCGAAGACTGCCATCTTTCAAGTTATACACAAGTATCGAACGGCCGACAGAGAAGTTTTACTACTTGGGCGACAAGTATAAAAGCAGTTATAACATAATCATCCATTTACAAGCTAATGCGTTCATTTGAGCGTTACATTCTTCGAGCATCGCGACTCTATTACGAAGCGCCACACATAACTTCCCGAAATAGTGCTCGGCAGGAGCGGCTTTCATCCGAACCTCAGGAGGCAACAGCTGTGGCGTCCATCTCCGGACAATGCACCTTCACGGGCAAGAGCCATCCGCGCGCCCTCGATGCAGGCCGACTGCTTCATGTCCTTTATGTGCGGCACCGCCCCAAGGAATTGCTGCAGTAAGCTGAAGTAGCTCGTCGCCTTGGACCTCTCTGGCCAGACATGGGCCACGATGTCAGTCATGGCAAGTCCGGACAATCTATTTAGCTCGGCCCATTCGGCCAACCGGTCTGTCAACGGAAGTGAGCAATCCGGACTGTGGAATTGAGACCAATATAGCTCTTCCGTCTCGTGATCCTCCTGGCTCCGGAAGTGCTTCACGGCATCGGCCGCACTTGCAGCTAAATCCATATACGGATCTTCCGGACTCCACAGCCGCTCAAATTGAGCATACCTTGCATCCATAAACCGGCGACACAGCAGAAAAGGCTTGCCAGCCACGATCTCTCCGGCCTGGCGAAGTTCCTCCTTCATAGCCCGCATTGCAGAGCGGGCATCCTTGGCTTCGGCGGTGACCTTCTTCAGGTCTTCCTGCTCCAATAAGCACTCCTTTTCAAGAGCCTCATAGCGGTCGGCAGCATCCTTTACCTTCATGGCCAATTCGGCCACCTCCGCCCTGCTTAGGCAGTGCGCAGCCTTTTTGGCTTTCAACTCTTCGGCTGCCTTCGAGGCAGCCGCGTCACTCCTTCGGGCCTGCTCCTTAGCTCGAGCAAGTTCGGCCCGAAGGCTCTCCACAGCAGCAGCACCGTCTGTACAAACAGTATATAATTTATCAGAGGAGGGCTTCGACCCCCTTAAATAAAGCGACTACGGAGAATTTACTTACCTTGCGACTCGTCAAGTCGCCGGTTGACAAGTGCGATGTCCGCATCCGCCATGTCAAGTTGCCGACTTAATTCGGCAAAATCATTAGTCCGGCTGCCCCTCGGACTATCCGCCACCTGCATAGGGACGGCGGTATTCATTACTTGAGATTTCGATCCTCGGCACGTTGTCGTTTCTAACAGCCTACTGAGTCCCAGGGGCTACTATCTATACAGGGCGCATTGTTATGTGCAAAACTGTTAAAAGACAAAAGGATGCGTCATTATTGCATACCTCAAATCCCGCCAGCAAACTCATGGCGGCATTACGCAATCCGCTCTCGGCGGACGAAATCCTTCCAATCACCATACGCATTAACGCACGGTGATCTTACGAAATGGACGCCCTCTCAAGCAGATTCTTGATTCTCACGGCGGACACTAGTAGGTGCGAACTCTCCGCCCCTCGGACTGGGATACCCTCCATGATGACACGGGTTCGCGTGCCTCATCTGGCGGTGCTTTGGACGGAGGCGATCGCTCTCCATCATCTCCGGAAGAAGGTCCTCAAGATGAACTCATCGAGAAGGCTGCAGATCCGAACTGCAATATAAATATTTGGTTACCTCTGAAGCACAAATGAAGGTATTTCCTTACTAACTAACTCCTCTTTCATACTCACGGCTCATTGGAGGGCCGATCCTTTAGTGATGATTGTGCGTCCGGATTCTTTCCGGCGCGGACCAGGAAGATCTCTTCCACGCTTAGGGGCTTTGGCCTCCGGATCTTGAGGCGGTCCTCTTCTCCCCTGAAGGAGGGGTTCTTGGTTCCCCCTCTTGATCGCCCTTTGGGCGAAACATTAGCTCCTCTATTTTCCCGTCGCCCCTTCGTGGCGCAACCTCCAACATTCTCGACCAGCCACGGGCTCCAAAGCGGTTTCGGAGGAGGGCGGACACCTTATCGGCCTTGATCGCGCCACCCATTCTGTGAAGAACCAAGGGTCGAGGCGAACTCTAGAAAGGCACATAAAGAATGTCCGGACTCGAGCTACTTACGAGTATCCAAGGCGATCGCGGCTTAGGCCTGCATCCTTGGCTAAATCCGGACACGCCACTGCGGTCCGAAGAACAACTTGTACATCTCCACGGGTGTCGCACCCATGAAGTGTTGGAGAATTCAAGGTCCCTCCGGATTGAGCTCCCATAGACGGAGAGGACGGCGTTTGCAGGGCAGAAGATGCCTGACTAGCATAACCTGCATCACCTTGATCAGGTCGATCTCCCTCGCTTGGAGATCTCGAATCCGGCCCTGTAGTGAGGGCACGTCTTCGGACGACCCCCAATTGAGCCCTTGGTTGACCCACGACATCAGTTGGCGTGGAGGTCCCGGGCGGAATAAGGGCGGCGGCTTTTGCCTGCTGCCCCTTGGAGTGGTGATATAGAACCACTCCTGCTGCCATAGTCCAAGTTCCTCTTGGAAGGAACCCTCGGGTCACGGGGCATCGACCTTTTTGCTTAGGGTCGCCCCGCCGCACTCCGCTTGACGCCCCCCGATCATCTTCGGCTCCACCTTGAAGGTCTTCAGCCATAGGCCGAAGTGGGGAATGACGCGGAGGAAGGCTTCATGCAGCGATAATGAATGCGGAGATATGGAGGATGGACTCGAGCCAAGTCGTGAAAGTCCAGCCCATAGTAGAGCAGAGCCCTCTCACGAAGGGATCCGTCGGGAAGCCTAAACCCGACGGAGGTGGGATATAAGCAGCGTATTCACGGGCTCGGGGGTGGCACAGCCTGCCCTTGGGCAGCAACCTGTCTTGAAACCTCGTGAGGCCGTGTACTTGGCCTCATGCAACTTCAATATGTCCTCCTCCGTGACGGAGGAGGGCATCCACCGCCCCGGAGGTCGGAGCCGGACATGATTGAGGATCCGGCGCTCAATCTGAGGCTGGGTGTTGGAACTGGGAGCGGGAAGAGATTCGATCGAGATTGAAGAATAATGGCGAGCCTTGGTCCTCTTATAAAGGGAAGAAATACCAAGGGCCGTCTCCGTGACCGCTTGGGATTCCCTTCGATAGAGGAGGCGCGCGACGGAAGGGTTGGGTTACCCACGCTTGCGTATTGATGAGAATCCGGAATAAGGGGAACACGATCTCGCTCGACAAGGCGTGCCAAGGAAACCGCCGCTAAGCGTCTTTGAGGTGGTATAGTAAAAACGATTCAAACAAGGGCTTGGTTGCGGTGTGATGTCACGCCGCATAATACGTCAGCAGATTGAGCTAAGTGTACATTTTATTCTCTCTACGGTGGAATGTGGAATTTATTTTGCAGAGCCGGACTATCCTGGTGTTCATGATCTTCTCTGGATTATTCAAGGGAGGAACCCGCCTTGCAATGCCGAACATTACGCGCGCCGGACTTATCATCATTGAAGACTGGTTCAGGGGCTACTAAGGGAGTCCTGGACTAGGGGGTGTCCGGACAGCCGGACTATCATTGTCCGCCGGACTCCAAGACTACGAAGATACAAGATTGAAGACTCCGGCTCGTGTCCGGAAGGTATTTTCCTTGGTGTGGAAGGCAAGCTTGGCAATACGGATATGTAGATCTCCTACCATTGTAACCGACTCCGTGTAACCCTAGCCCTCTCCGGTGTCTATATAAACCGGAGGGCTTTAGTCCGTAGGACAACATACATTACAACAATCATACCATAGGCTAGCTTCTAGGGTTTAGCCGCCTTGATCTCGTGGTAGATCCACTCTTGTACTACCCATATCATCAATATTAATCAAGCAGGACGTAGGGTTTTACCTCCATCGAGAAGGCCCGAACCTGGGTAAAAACATTGTGTCCCTTGTCTCCTGTTACCATCCGCCTAGACGCACAGTTCGGGACCCCCTACCCGAGATCTGCCGCTTTTGACACCAACAGCTACATTCTTGATAAGCATCGTCGTTCTAAATTTGCTCCTAAGTCTCATGAGGGTTTCCTACTTGGTTATGGCTCAAACTCTCACACATACCGTGTCTACAACAATTTCACCCGAAAGGTTGAAGAAACGGTAGATGTGAAGTTTGATGAATCTAACGGAGAAATTGCCAATTGATGTAGGAGACGAAGATCCCTCGGAAGCAATCCAAGACTTGTCTATTGGCAAGATTCGTCCAACGGAAGTGAAGGAGAGTACCTCGTCTGTCCAAGTGGAAGCTTCTACCTCACGACAAGGTGAACCAAGGGTTGATACAGAAGCATCCACAAGTGGGACACACCATGATGAAGAAAACGAGGAAGTGCCCCAAGACGAACGTCAACAACCTCCTTCTCCACCACGACAAGAGAATGACAACGCCAACAATGAAGAAGGCCAAGAAGAAGAAGAAGATGAAGACGATGTTCAACAAAGACCTAAGCAAAAGCTTTCACGAGTTTGAGCAAGAATTGCTAAAGATCATCCCGTCGAGCAAATCTACAACGATATCCAAACCGGGAGAATCACTCGCTCTAAAACTCGTTTAGCTAACTTTTGTGAACACTATTCATTCATCTCTAGCATTGAACCCATGAAGGTTGAAGAAGCTTTGGAAGATCCGGATTGGATAAATGCCATGCATGAAGAGCTACACAACTTTGAGAGAAATCAAGTTTGGACATTGGTTGAGAAGCCCAACAACAACCACAACATCATCGGTACCAAATGGGTGTTTCGCAACAAGCAAGATGAAGATGGACAAGTAGTTCATAAAAAAGCGCGTCTCATCGCCCAAGGCTACACACAAGTCGAAGGTATGGACTATGGTGAGACTTATGCTCCCGTTGCTAGAATTGTGTCCATTCGCATCTTACTTGCCTATGCTAATCACCATGATATCACCTTGTACCAAATGGACATTAAAAGTGCTTTTCTAAATGGTGAAATAGAGGAGGAATTTTATGTTAAACAACCTCCCGGCTTTGTTAATCCTAAGAAACCTGATCATGTTTACAAACAGCACAAAGCTCTTTATGGTCTTAAACAATCTCCTAGAGCGTGGTATAAATGCTTGACCAAGTTCCTTATTGAAAAAGGCTTTGAAATTGGAAAAATAGATTCTACTCTTTTTACTAAAAGGGTTAATGGAGAACTATTGAAAAAATAGATTATATTTGGTTCTACTAACCCTCATTTTAGTGAAAAGTTTGGAAAGCTGATGTCGGAGAAGTTTGAGATGTCTATGATGAGTGAACTCAAATTCTTTCTTGGTTTGCAAATCAATCAAACTAAGGAAGGTACCTTTGTCTCTCAAACAAATTACACCAAGGACTTATTCAAGAAGTTCAATATGCAAGAATGCAAAGGTATGACTACACCCATGCCTACTAGTGGACATCTTGATTTGACCAAAGATGGTGAACCGGTCGATCAAAAGGTTTATCGCTCTATGATTGGTTCATTGTTATATCCATGTGCTTCACGTCCCGATATCATGCTAAGTGTGTGCATGTGTGCACGATATCAAGCTGCTCCTAAAGAATGTCATCTTAAGGCCGTGAAAAGGATAGTGAGATACTTAATTCATACACCAAATTTTGGCATTTGGTATCCTAAGAGGGCCTCTTTCGATCTTGTTGGCTACTCCGACTCGGACTATGCCGGTGACAAGGTTGATAGAAAATCCACTTTGGGTACTTGTCAATTTCTTGGTAGATCTCTTGTGTCTTGGTCTTCCAAGAAACAAAACTCGGTATCCTTATCCACCGCCGAAGCGGAATACATTGCCGCAGGTTCATGTTGTGCTCAATTACTTTGGATGACCCAAACTCTTAAAGATTATGGGATATTTGTGAAACATGTTCCATTACTTTGTGACAATGAGAGTGCTATCAAGATTGCTCATAATCCTGTGCAACACTCTCGAACTAAGCATATTGAAGTTCGTCATCATTTCATTCGAGATCATGTTGCTAAGGGTGACATTAATCTTAAGCATGTTCGCACCGAAAAGCAATTAGAGGATATATTCACTAAACCACTTGATGAGAGAGTGTTTTGCAGGTTAAGAGGAGAATTGAACATCATTGATGCTTCAAACTTGGAGTAAGAACTCCATTGGATACATGCAAGACATGAGCTTATGACTAACCCTTGATATTTCTCTTATGATGATAATCTTATGTCTTGGATATATTTGCACCTTGCATGTTATCTAACCCATGTAGGTACTTGGATGAATCTAAGTCTATGATATTACAACTCACTCACATCTTGAGAAATCTCTACATCACCAAGTCTCTATACAATGGTGGTTGAAGACAAGGAAGCACAAAACCATTCAAACATATCCTTTGACAAATTCTATGTTGAGTTTCATGATTGTCGTTTTGGATACACAAGTGCTCTTCCTTGCAAAAACTAACCCATGTAGGTAGATGAACTCAAATTCCAAGTGGTGCTCCCAACTCTTGATGAGCTACATCAACCTTGAGCACCCCACACAAGTTCAACTACATGATCACGATCAACACCACCACCCAAGGTATGTTATTCCATCTTAGAGAAGCTTTACTCCAAGTCATGAGTCAAAGCAACTCGACAAGATGTGAATACATCAAGACGCTTAAAAAAATGGTAACCCCATTTTGAGCTTAAACGATGAGTATGACCTATGATCAAGTGATCTCACTTGACTGCTAAGTCAATATACTCTAACATAGGTTACTTTGTCGCCGACCATCTCTAGATGAAGTTCTCTTGTGTTCTTTTCTGTGCTCTTGCATTTGTCTCATGCATATTTGTTTCCCCTTTCAAAAAAAACTTCATCTAGATTTCTTTTCTTTTCCATTTTGTTCAGCATTCCCTGCATCTAATTCATTGCAAATCCTTGTGAGATTTTACTTGTCTAGTGAGCTGAGGTGACAAGTGTTCTCTCTGTGATGAACTCGGTCACACCGGTTTCTTGTTTTCGGTCTAAACGAAATCATTCGGTGCAACCGAAGCATCCAACTCGGTGCCACCGATTTCACAACAAGAAAAACATGTTGCCACTTATTCCTGCATTACTTTTGATCCAGCTCCACTCAATGAATCTTGTCCTCTACAAGCATCACATTTTTATAAGTGCTTTGTGCTGTGACTCAAGGACCAAACCTGTTCACGACAAATTCCAGAAGGCCCTTCTTGGAAATTGATGTCAAAGGGGGAGAGAGATCACATCAAAGCTTATCACGTTGATAACCCACAAGTATAGGGGATCGCAACAGTTTTTGAGGGTAGAGTATTCAACCCAAATTTGTTGATTCGACACAAGGGGAGCCAAATAATATTTTCAAGTATTAGCAGCTGAGTTGTCAATTCAACCACACCTGGAAACTTAATATCTGTAGCAAAGTGTTTAGTAGCAAAGTAATATGATAGTGGTGGTAACGGTAACAAAAGTAAAGACAGCAAAAGTAATGTTTTTGGTATTTTGTAGTGATTATATGAGAGCAACGGAAAAGTAAATAAGCGTAAACCAGTATATGGAAAACTCGTAGGCACCGGATTAGCGATGGATAATTATGCCGGATGTGGTTCATCATGTTACAGTCATAACATAGGGTGACACAGAACTAGCTCCAGTTCATCAATGTAATGTAGGCATGTATTCCGTATATAGTCATATGTGCTTATGGAAAAGAACTTGCATGACATCTTTTGTCGTACCCTCCCGTGGTAGCGGGGTCCTATTGGAAACTAAGGGATATTAAGGCCTCCTTTTAATATAGAACCGGAACAAAGCATTAGCACATAGTGAATACATGAACACCTCAAACTATGGTCATCACCGGGAGTGGTCCCGATTATTGTCACTTCGGGGTTGCCGGATCATAACACATAGTAGGTGACTATAGACTTGCAAGATAGGATCAAGAACACACATATATTCATGAAAACATAATAGGTTCAGATCTGAAATCATGGCACTCGGGCCCTAGTGACAAGCATTAAGCATAGCAAAGTCATAGAAACATCAATCTCAGAACATAGTGGATACTAGGGATCAAACCCTAACAAAACTAACTCGATTACATGATAAATCTCACCCAACCCATCACCGTCCAGCAAGCCTACGATGCAATTACTCACACACGGCGGTGAGCATCATGAAATTGGTGATGGAGGATGGTTGATGATGACGACGACGACGAATCCCCCTCTCCGGAGCCCCGAACGGACTCCAGATCAGCCCTCCCGAGAGAGATTAGGGCTTGGCGGCGGCTCCGTATCATAAAACTCGATAATTTCTTCTCTCTGAATTTTTTTCTCCCCGAAAGCCAATATATGGAGTTGGAGTTGGCGTCGGAGGGCCACCAGGGGGCCCACGAGGTAGGGGCGCGCCCGGGGAGGGCGCGCCCCACCTCGTGAACAGGTGTGGGCCCTGGCCTTCATCTTTGGCGAGGATTTTTATTAATTATTCTAAGATATTCGTGGAGTTTGTGTCATTCCGAGAACTTTTGTTTTCTGCATATAAAACAACACCATGGCAGTTCTGCTGAAAACAGCATCAGTCCGGGTTAGTTCCATTCAAATCATACAAGTTAGAGTCCTAAACAAGGGCAAAAGTGTTTGGAAAAGTAGATATGACGGAGACGTATCAACTCCCCCAAGCTTAAACCCTTGCTTGTCCTCAAGCAATTCAGTTGACAAACTGAAAGAGAAAAAGAAAAACTTCTACAAACTCTGTTTGCTCTTGTTGTTGTAAACATGAAAAGCCAACATTCACGTTTCAGCAATTATTACGAACTAACCATACTCACAATGACACGTAGGTCTCACAATTACTCATATCAATAGCATAATCAGCTAGCGAGCCATAATAATAAAACTCGGATGACAACACTTTCTCAAAATAATCATAACATGATATAACAAAATGGTATCTCGCTAGCCCTTTATGAGACCACAAAACATAAATGCAGAGCACCTTTAAAGATCAAGGACTGACTAAACATTGTAATTCATGGTAAAAGAGGTCCAGTCAAGTCATACCCAATATAAACCAATAATAATGAATACAAACGACAGTGTGCTCTCCAGCGGGTGCTTTTTAATAAGAAGGGTGATGACTCAACATAAAAGTAAATGGATAGGCCCTTCGCAGAGGGAAGCAGGGATTTGTAGAGGTGCCAGAGCTCGGTTTTGAAATAGAGATAAATTATATTTTGAGCGGCATACTTTCATTGTCAACATAACAACTAAAAGACGATGACATCTTCCATGCTAAACAGATTATAGGCGGTTCCCAAACAAAATGGTAAAGTTTATACTCCCCTTCCTCCACAAGCATCAATCCATGGCTTGCTCAAAACAACGAGTGCCTCCAACATTCAACGGGTCCCAAGGGGAGTTTTGTTTGCAGTTATTTTGATTTAGTTTGCATAAAGCATGGGACTGGGCATCCCGGTTACCAGCCATTTTCTCTTGAATGAGGAGCGGAGTCCACTCCTCTTGAGAATAACCCGCCTAACACGGAAGATAAGGGCAGCTCTAGTTGACATATGAGCTATTCGAGCATGCAAAACAGAATGTTTATTTGAAGGTTTAGAGTTTGGCACATACAAATTTACTTGGAACGGCAGGTAAATACCGCATATAGGAAGATATGGTGGACTCATATGGCATAACTTTGGGGTTTAAGGAGTTTGGATGCACAAGCAGTATTTCCGCTTAGTACAGGTGAAGGTTAGCAAAAGACTGGGAAGCGACCAACTGAGAGAGCGACAACAGTCGTAACCATGCATCAAAATTAATTTACACCGAATACAAGCATGAGTAGGATATAATCCACCATGAACATAAATATCATAAAGGCAATGTTGATTTGATTCAACTACATGCGTGAACATGTGCCAAGTCGAGTCACTCAATTCATTCAAAGGAGGATACCATCCTATCATACCACATCATAATCATCTCAATAGCATGTTGGCACGCAAGGTAAACCATTATAACTCATAGCTAATCAAGCATGGCACAGGCAACTATAATCTCTAAATGTCATTGCAAATATGTTTACTTCATAATAGCTGAATCAGGAACGATGAATCATCATATTTACAAAAACAAGAGAGGTCGAGTTCATACCAGCTTTTCTCTTCTCAATAAGTCCATCATATATCATCATTATTGCCTTTCACTTGCACGACCGAACGGTATGTATAATAATAAGACTGCACATGCATTGGACTAAGCTGGAATCTGCAAGCATTCAACTCAAGAGAGAAGACAAGTAATATGGGCTCTAAGTTAAATAAACGATCATGCAAATGAGAGCCACTAAGCATTTTCAATATGTCCTTCTCGACCCCCAAAGAAAGGACAAGAAATAAAAACTATTTACACGGGAAAGCTCCCAACAAGTAAAAAGGAGAACAAGAAATATTTTTGGGTTTTCTTTTTAATTCTACTACAAGCATGAAAAATAGACTAACTAATTTTTTTGGTTTTTCTTAAAGTTTAACAAACACACAAGAAGAAAGCAGGAAAAAGAAATTTAAACTAGCATGGATAATACAGTGAAAAAGTATGAGCACCGACATCTAGCAATGCGTGTGTGAACATAAATGTAATGTCGGTGGGAATACGTACTCCCCCAAGCTTAGGCTTTTAGCCTAAGTTGGTCTATTGCCACGGGTGGCCTGGCGGATGTCCGTAGGTGAAGCTGGGGTCGTAGTGTGACGCAGAATAGTTGGGATCATAATGTGATGAAGAGGACTCTAATTGCCACTGGCTGGCAGCCTCCTCTGGATCCCAAGAATATACAGATAGTCGTGGAGGCTCATCTTGTGGATCCGGGGCTGGTGCAGGGTTCCGATAGGCTTGAACAGCCGACCACGGAATGGTGTGAGGCTCTGCATACAAGTTAAACAAAGAAGGAGCAGGCAAAGTAATAGTCTCAGGGTGATATTCATCAAAGTATAATTTATATTTGAGCTCCCCATTTGACTCTTAACAAGAAAATTATGCGCTATCATACTCTTGTAATCTAAATAAGCACGAGGCAGCGCTGTTTCTTCTTTCTCCGCATGCCTAATAGGTATTTCAAAATGTTCAGCTAGGCGCGAAGCATAAATGCCTCCAAAGATGGGGCCCTTAGTACGGTTCATACTTAACCGTCTAGCAACAATTCCACCCAAACTAACAGAGTTATTGCGGTATAAACCATGGAGCAAAATAATAATATCAAGAATACTAAGGTTCCCACAGTTCCCGCGTCCAATCAAGCAACGACTAGCAAATATGGCAAAGTAGCGTAAAACAGGATAATGAATGCTAGTGATCCTCGCATCAGAAACCTTCCTGGTTTCTCCCACCGTGATAGTGTTAATAAAAGCTTCTACTTCATTATGGTGGGTTTCATCTAAGGTGCCCTCAAAGGGTATTCTGCAGACCTCGCAGAATTCAGCTAATGTCATCCTTGTAACAACATCATATAAATGAAACTCTACTGATGGAGGTGATTTCTTAGGGAAAAAGTAGAAGTTTTGCACGGAAGTATTTGTGAGTAAGAGATACTGATGACGTTGGTCGTGGAGGAAGTTGGTGAGGCCGGCGTTCTCAATCAATAAATAGAAATCATCATAAATCCCGACTCTCCTCAAGAAGTCATCGGAAGGCCATTCACACGGCCGAACCTCCGCAGTGCGAGGTAAATTAAATTTGGGCTTCTCCTCTTCTTCCTTTTGTTTTTCCTTAGAGCTTCGGCTCGACGAGCCCCGCAAAAGTCTCTTCATTATTTATGAAACAATCTGAAATTTTTAGTAACTTCAAATAAAAGTGAACCAACTTCAATAAAATCGATAGCAACAACTCCCACAAGTGCCTAGGGCCTATATCAAGCATTAGAACTACTTGGAACCATATAAATTTGACATGCAAGCTCAAGAACATGGTCACCTATGCAACACAAATTTGCAATGAATAAAGCACTAGAACAAAAAATAATTGGACCAATGGAGGAGTCACATACCAAGGAACAATCTCCCCAAGCAGTTTTGCAAGAGGTGCTTTGAGCTAGGAGATCGAAAATCACAAAGAACGGAGTGGAACTCGTGCTTGAGTTGGTTTTTCGTGTTTGTGTGAGACAGAGGAAGAAGATGGGTGCAGGAATAAGTGGAGGAGGGCCACCGTGGGCCCACGAGGCAGGGGGGCGCGCCCAGGGGGTAGGGCGCGCCCTCCACCCTCGTGGCCAGGTGGCAGCTCCCCCCGTGGTAATTTTTGCACAGTAAATTCTCAAATATTCCCGAAAAAATCATATTAAATTGGCATGGCATTCTGAGGACTTTTATTTTCGGGATATTTTTATATTGCACGGATAAGTCAGGAAACAGATAGAAAAATATTATTTTACTTTATTTCTACTAAATAATAGAAAATATAAAGAGGGTACAGAAGGTTGTGCTTCTAGTTTCATCCATCTCGTGATCATCAAAATGAACCCACTAACAAGGTTGATCAAGTCTTGTTAACAAACTCATTTCGAATAATTACGGAACCGGAGAAATTTTGAATGACACTAAGTTACCTCAACGGGGATATGAAAATCCCCAACAATAAGAATATCATACTTTTTCTTGACAGTAGGGAGAGGAAATTCGAAACCTCCAAATATAATCGATGGAACTTTTCCAATAGATTTGATACTATAAACTTGAGGTTGTTTCCTCGAAAAATGTACCGTATGCTCATTACCATTAACATGAAAAGTGACATTGCCTTTGTTGCAATCAATAACAGCGCCTGCAGTATTAAGGAAAGGTCTTCCAAGAATAATAGATATACTATCATCCTCGGGAATATCAAGAATAACAAAGTCCGTTAAAATAGTAACGTTTGCAACCACAACAGGCACATCCTCACAAATACCGGCTGTGTATAGCAGTTGATTTATCAGCCATTTGCAAAGATATTTCAGTAGGTGTCAACTTATTCAAGTCAAGTCTACGATATAAAGAGAGAGGCATAACACTAACACCAGCTCCAAGATCACATAAAGCAGTTTTAACATAACTTCTTTTAATGGAGCATGGTATAGTAGGCACTCCGGGATCTCCAAGTTTCTTTGGTATTCCACCCTTAAAAGTGTAATTAGCAAGCATGGTGGAAATTTTAGCTTCAGGTATATTCTTTTATTAGTAATAATATCCTTCATATACTTAGCATAAGGATTTGTTTTGAGCACATCAGTTAATCGCATATGCAAAAAGATGGGTCTAATCATTTCAGCAAAGCGCTCAAAATCCTCATCATCCTTTTCCTTGGATGGTTTAGGAGGAAAAGGCATGGGTTTCTGAACCCAAGGTTCCCTTTCTTTACCATGTTTCCTAGCAATGAAGTCTCTTTTATCATAATGTTGATTCTTTGATTGTGGGTTATCATAATGAAGCAGGTTCAACTTCTACATCATTATCATTACTAGGTTGAGCATTAACATGAACATTATCATTAACATTATCACTAGGTTCATGTTCATCACCTGATTGTGTTTCAGCATCAGAAATAGAGATATCATTCAGATTCTCAGGTGGTTAAGCAATAGGTTCACTGGAAGTTTGCAAAGTCCTATCATTTTTCTTTTTCTTCCTCTTAGAAGGACTAGGCATATCAATATTATTTCTTTGAGAATCTTGCTCGATTCTCTTAGGGTGGCCTTTAGGATACAAAGGTTCCCGAGTCATTCTACCAGTTCTAGTGGCCACTCTAACAGCATAATCATTTTTCTTACTACTCATTTCATCTAGCATTTCTTTCTGAGCTTTAAGTACTTGTACTACTTGAGTGGTAACCATAGAAGCATGTTTGCTAACAAGTTTAAGTTCACCTTTAATATCAGCCATATAATTACTCAAGCGTTTAATCATAAAGGTATTCTGTTTTAATTGTCTACCAAAATAAGCATTAAAATCATCTTGCTTAAACATAAAGTCATCAAACTCATCCAAGCACTGACTAGCAATTTTAGTAGGAGGGACTTCAGCTTTATCATATCTATAGAGAGAATTTACCTTTACTACCGTGTCGGGATATTGGGAGGTTCTTGATAAATAAGTAATTGAGATCATATACTTCTTCAACAAAGTGGTAAATTAAGACCATGTATTTCTTCAATAGGAGGTAAATTCTTAACATCTTCACTTTAATACCTTTTTCTTTCATAGATTTCTTTGCCTCTTGCATATCTTGGGATCGAGAAATAGAACACCTCTCTTCTTCGGAGTTTGTTTAGAATAGGCCCGAAGAATTGGCTCAGAGTTGGCTCAAGAGGTGGCTCAAGAGGTGCCCAATTATTTTCATTTGCCAACATATTATTCAATAGAATTTCAGCGTCATCCGTGTTCTTTCCCTAAAAGAGAACCAAGACAACTATCCGTAATCTCCGAAGCTTCAGAAGTCCATTATAAAAGATATCAAATATTTCGGTTTCTTAAGAGGATGATCAGCAAAGCATTAAGTAACTTGAGAAGCCTCCCCCAAGCTTGTGGGAGACTCTCTTCTTCAATTTGCACAAAATTGTATATTTCCCTCAAAGCAGCTTGTTTCTTATGAGCAGGGAAATATTTAGCAGAGAAGTAATAAATCATATCCTGGGGACTTTGCACATAGGCAGGATCAAGAGAATTAAACCATTTCTTAGCATCACCCTTTAATGAGAACGGAAATATTTTGAGTATATAAAAGTGGCGCGATCTCAGATTATTGGTAAACAGGGCAGCTATTTCATCTAACTGACGAAGATGTGCCACAACAGTTTCAGATTCATAGCCATAAAAAGGATCGGATTCAACCAAAGTAATTATATCTGGATCAACAGACATATCATAATAATCCTGATCAGGAACACAGATAGGTGAAGTAGCAAAAGCAGGGTCATGTCTCATCCTACCTCTAAAAGATTCTTTACTCCACTTAATTAATAACCTCTTACGTTCAGGTTTATCCGGACAAGCAAGAATAGCTTCATAAGATTCATTATTAAAAAGATAACCCTCAGGAATAACAGGCATAGGTTCGTCATCACTCACATTATCGTGTTCAGGTTCACTAATTTCTCTTTCTCTAGACTTAGCAATTTGCTCATCAAGATATTCACCAAGTGGCACAGTAGTATCAAGCATAGAAGTAGTTTCATCATAAGTATCATGCATAGTAGAAGTGGCATCATCAATAACATGCGACATATCGGAATTCATAGCAGTAGTAGGTTTAGTTGTCGCTAGCTTACTCATAACAGAAGGTGAATCAAGTGCAGAGCTAGATGGCAGTTCCTTACCTCACCTCGTAGTTGAGGGATAAATTTTTGTCTTAACGTCTTTCAAGTTCTTCATAGTGTCCAGCAAATATAAATCCCAAGTGACTCAAAGAATAGAGCTATGCTCCCTGGCAACGGCGCCAGAAAAAGGTCTTGATAACCCACAAGTATAGGGGATCGCAACAGTTTTCGAGGGTAGATTATTCAACCCAAATTTGTTGATTCGACACAAGGGGAGCCAAAGAATATTCTCAAGTATTAGCAGCTGAGTTGTCAATTCAACCACACCTGGAAACTTAATATCTGCAGCAAAGTGTTTATTAGCAAAGTAATATGATAGTGGTGGTAATGGTAACAAAAGTAAAGACAACAAAAGTAATGTTTTTGGTATTTTGTAGTGATTGTAACAGTAGCAACGGAAAAGTAAATAAGTGTAAACCAGTATATGGAAAACTCATAGGCACCGGATTAGCGATGGATAATTATGCCGGATGTGGTTCATCATGTATGATCATAACATAGGGTGACATGTAACTAGCTCCAGTTCATCAATGTAATGTAGGCATGTATTCCGTATATAGTCATACATGCTTATGGAAAAGAACTCGCATGACATCTTTTGTCCTACCCTCCCGCGACAGCGGGGTCCTATTGGAAACTAAGGGATATTAAGGCCTCCTTTTAATAGAGAACCGGAACAAAGCATTAGCACATAGTGAATACATGAACTCCTCAAACTATGGTCATCACCGGGAGTGGTCCCAATTATTGTCACTTCGGGGTTGTCGGATCATAACACATAGTAGGTGACTATAGACTTGCAAGATAGGATCAAGAACACACATATATTCATGAAAACATAATAGGTTCAGATATGAAATCATGGCACTCGGGCCCTAGTGACAAGCATTAAGCATACCAAAGTCATAACAACATCAATCTCAGAACATAATGGATATTAGGGATCAAACCCTAACAAAACTAACTCGATTACATGATAAATCTCATCCAACCCATCACCGTCCAGCAAGCCTATGATGCAATTACTCATGCACAGTGGTGAGCATCATGAAATTGGTGATGGAGGATGGTTGATGATGACGACAACGACGAATCCCCCTCTTCGGAGCCCCGAACGGACTCTAGATCAGCCCTCCCGAGAGAGATTAGGACTTGGCAGCGGCTCCATATCGTAAAACTCGATGATTTCTTCTCTCTGATTTTTTTCTCCCCGAAAGCCAATATATGGAGTTGGAGTTGGCGTCGGAGGGCCACCAGGGGGCCCACGAGGTAGGGGGCGCGCCCAGGGGGGAGGGGCGCGCCCCCACCCTCGTGAACAGGGTGTGGGCCCCCTGGCCTTCATCTTTGGCGAGGATTTTTTATTAATTATTCTAAGATATTCCGTGGAGTTTCAGGTCATTCCGAGAACTTTTGTTTTCTGCACATAAAACAACACCATGGCGTTCTTCAAAAACAGCGTCAGTCCGGGTTAGTTCCATTCAAATCATACAAGTTAGAGTCCAAAACAAGGTCAAAAGTGTTTGGAAAAGTAGATACGACGGAGACGTATCACACGTCAACAGGGGGAGAGAGATATCTCCAGGGGGAGAGAATACTCAAGAAGAGAGTAATCTTCAAGGATCCCAGATGTTTGGTGTTCAAGAGGAGAGATGCCACATGTCTTCTTGAGGGGAAAGACATGTTCATATGTGCTTATTTGCATTAGCTCTGTTCATTTGTTTCTCTGATTTTGGATTTTGCTCTGATTTTCTGTTCCCTATCTTCTCCCAGTATCCCATGCTAGATTCAAGGGGAGCAAGACATCTAAGGGAAAGAAATTCTTTAAATTCATTGCACATCTTTACCTTTGGGGACATGTCTATATTCAATGTGGTACTTGGTACTCACTCTCAACTTGTCATCCCAGTCTTGGTACTCTTGTGGTTTCCTTTGTTTGCTCTGTTGTTGGCTTTTTCAAAGACGTCATATCCGCCGGATCAACATCGTCTTTGTAAAACTTCAACTCCTCCGTTGCACAGACAGACTCAGCATAAGCAGCATCACCCTCTTCACACTCCAAAGTTATTTTCCTGCTTGCATGCACCATGATGGTTCCCTTGTAACCCGGCATCTTGAGCTGCAAATAAACATAACAAAGCCATGCCACGAACTTAGCATAAGTCGGCCGTCCAAACAGAGCGTGGTATGGGCTTCTGATCTTGACCACTTTAAAGGTTAACTTCTCGGCCCTGGAATCATGGTCATCTCCAAAGGCCACTTCCAGCTCAATCTTGCCTACATGATACACCGACTTACTAGGCACCACTCCATGGAAAACAGTATTGGACAACTTAAGATTTTTATTAGTTAACCCCATCCGACGGAAAGTTTCATAATAAAGGATGTTGATGCTGCTACCTCCATCCATGAGTACCTTAGCGAACTTATATCCACCAACTTGAGGCGCCACCACCAAAGCCAGGTGACCCGGGTTATCAACCCGGGGCGGGTGATCCGCTCGACTCCACATAATGGGCTGCTCAGACCATCGTAAGTAATGGGGAAATGCCGGCTCAACGGTGTTCACATCCCTCTTGTGGAGCTTCTGGTCCCGCTTGCATAAACTTGTGGTGAAAACGTGATACTGCCCACTATTGGATGACTTTGGTATCCAGATTGCTGCTTGTGCTGACCCCCTGGCCGGGTTGTTGATTATAACCGCCTTGATTGCCTTGATGATTTTGATGACCCTGGAAGCCGGAATTAGAACCACCACCTCCGTAACCCGGGTCATGAGAACCGCCACCGCCCGACCGATGGTGGTTTTGGAATGAATTAGAATTTTTAAAAGCCCTCATGATCGTACAATCTTTCCAAAGGTGAGTGGACGGCCTCTCCTGTGTACCATGCTTTGGGCAGGGCTCATTCAGCAACTGCTCAAGAGTGGGACCCGATCCACCTGTCCGAGGAGGCGGTCTCCCCCTACAATGCTGATTATTGTTCTGTGCATTGGTATTAGCTACAAAATCTGAGTTACCATCAGCCTTGCGCTTGCCGTTCCCCCTGATTTGCCAGGTTTTGCTGCGGACCCTTGGTGTTGCCACTCTTCTTTCCCTTTCCCGTCTTTTCATCATCAGACTCGAGGCCCTTGGTACCATCAGAGTCAGCATATTTAATTAGAGCCGCCATCAGCTGCCCCATATCATTGCAATCACGCTTGAGCCGCCCCAGCTTCTGCTTAAGAGGCAAGAAACGACAATTTTTCTCCAACATTAAGACTGCAGAGCTGGCATTCATGTTATCGAATGAGTGTATGATAGCTTTGACCTGGCGCACCCAATGGGTCGTTGATTCACCTTCCTCTTGGGCGCAAGAAGCTAAGTCCACAATCGACCTGGGCTGTTTGCGTGTGTCTTTAAAGTTCTGAATAAACCGGGCCTTTAGCTCAGCCCATGACCCCATGGAATTAGTTGGCAGCCCTTTTAACCAAGTACGGGCCGTTCCATCCAGCATCATGGTGAAGTATTTAGCACACGCAACATCACTGACCTCCAACAGTTCCATGGCCATCTCATAACTTTCAATCCACGCCTCAGGGGGTAAGTCGGCTGTGTAATTAGGGACCTTACGAGGTCCTTTGAAATCCTTGGGCAAACGCTCGTTACGCAGAGCCGGCACCAAACAGGGTACACCTGTAGTTCTAGAGGTCATGCTCGCCTCTACCGAAGTCGTTGGATAAACCGGAAGGGGCTGGTGAGCCGCCCGCTGAGCTACCTGCTCAGCCTCTTGACCCACTCTGTCCTGATCGACCAAGTTATGAACTCCATCACACGTCGGGTCATGCCCACGCAGCTGGTTATGGTGCTAAGAATTGCTTGAAATGGATGGTGAGTCCATGTGCCTGCTATAACTTCGGCTTGGGCGAAGGGTCGAGTGAATCCTATCTCAACTATAAGAATATGCCTCCTGCTGCACCAATGCTATCTGAAGAAGCTCTCTAGCCCTTCGTGTTTCAACCACCGCTGGAGAGTTGCCATCCACCGGGAGAGCTGCCAATCGTGCCGCCGCATCAATCATGTTCTCCAAAGGATTGGAATAATGACCCAGTGGTGTTGGTACATGTTGAGGCGAAGCGCTATTCAGACGAGGGGGTTCCGTCATGCGTGGTTCAACCGGTGTTCCAACCCCAGGTGCTGCAGCCCAGTTTATCTCTGGCGGGTTACTGGTCCCTGCTCCAGGTGCAAAAGAGATTTCTCGCCTCGTAAACCGGAGGTAGACGAGACTTGTGCCTCCTCCTCATGTTTTTATTTGAAGCTTTTGATCCATCGTAAGCCGGAAAGCCTCTGACTAAATCCGCTGGGCCTGAGCATCCAGGGCAACCCGTCCGCGGCCATCCTGACGTCCTCCACCGCCAGGTTCTCCTTGGCTTGCGCTACCTCATCACGCATCTTTGCAATTTCCGCGCTATGCTGAGCTTGGTTTGCCAGGTTAACTTTTGCTGTTAACAAGGTTGTGAGTCTATCCAGTAACTCCATCAACACCTGAGCTGGTGGGCGCACAGGGCCTCCTGCCCCGGCTGCCGTCACCGCTGCTGACCCGGAAGTCATTGCTGCCGCGGTTGAATTTTTTTGCCCAGGCTGCGTACCAGCCAGGAAGATTGCAACCCATTTCGGCAGCTCATAGGGGTCCGGAATACTGTCGCCATCAGACGGCCCCCAAGCCCGCCGTTTTGCAATTGGTACAAGGAAGTAGTCTTGCCTGTGGATGACTCATCGTCAGAATAGATGGCCGTCTCACCGCCAGACATTGACCCTTCATCAAATTCCGCTCCATGGATGAATCCCACAAAGGCACGCTTCACGGCGAGCTGAGCTCGGGCGGGTCTCGCACGCTGAGCCGTATCGATGATGCCGATGCAGATGTCCGGCTCGCCGATCTTGCCAACTAAGACGTGAATTCCGCTGAAGGGGACTCGGTACCCGTACTCAATTGAGCTGGCCTCGGGGCCCCAGCCTGCATCGTCGATGTAGAGCTTGCCGCGACGACTCTTGGTCATCCTTCCCACATCGTATCCCTTGATCCCTTCGAAGCTGCCCTTTAAGAACTCGAAACCACCGCGCGTTGGCCCTACAGTGGGCGCCAACCGTCGTGGAATAGTCACGGCAGATGTCCTAGTGAAAGGACTTAGTCATGGAGCCATTGCAACTAGGTTAGCTTAAAGGGGTTAAACGGGACAAAGGACACATGAGTTTATACTGGTTCGGTCCCTTGCGGTGAAGGTAAAGGCCTAATCCAGTTTGAGGTGGTATTGCTTATGTCTCGATTACCAGGGAGCGAATCCGCTTGACCTGGCTTTCGATCTGTTGCCTCTTGCCTTGAACCACCGCTGGGTCGTCCCTTTATATACATAGGTTGACGCTCAGCGGCTCACGGAGTCCCGGCCAGCTCATAGACAATGTGTCCGACTCAGTGACTATCTATACATGCCTTACAATACAAGTCTTGCATATATGGCGGTTTACTCCTACAGGCCTTAAGTCGCCCTTGGGCCTTTGCTTGTGAACCGCCATCTTTGATATCCTCGTGGGCTTCGTATCATGAATCACTATAGGTATACCCGGTCTCCTGGGCGGGTCATACCTAATAGTTATATCCCCAACAGAAGGGGCATCATCAGATGCATCCTTGTGCTTGCGCTTCTTGGCTTCAGCTTCGGCTGCCCTTGTCTTCTTCAGCTCTGAAGCTGCTGAGGTGACCTTAGGCTTCGAGCCTGCCATACCGGTAGGGAAGACAATGCTAGGTGCTTCCTGCCTTGGTGCTTCAGTTTGTGTCACAACATGCTTCTTTTGTTTTGCAGCCATCCTAGGATCAATGCTAGGGCACCCAAGAGCTTTGCGCTTCTCAGCTTTGTTGTGTGCTTGAATGCATTTCTGTGCGAAGTACTTCATGCGCTCTCGTGAGCCTTTAGCCTCATTACGCTTCTTGTGAAACTCTTCCTTGAGGTCATGCAACATCTTCTTGAAGATTTGAACATCTGCCATGCTGAGCTTGGCCATGTTCTTCTTAAAGTGAGCCTTCTCATAATCAATTTTGTTCTTGAGCTCAACAATCTTCTGAGCCAAGGCCAACTCATTAGCAATGGCTCCGTGGAATGTGATGCTGATGTCCACCGGAAGTTGAAGATCATCAATGCTAATGCTCTGGTTGTCAAACCACTCATTAATGAAGTTGTTAAGAATATCAACATCAAAGAGGGGCATATTGTTGACGATTTCCGCCTCTTGCTTGCTCGTTATTAGCATCTCAAGAGCGTCATCACTGAGATCTTCATCGCTGGACAGATCAATGGTGTCATCCTCGTTGCGCAGAATAGCAAACGGAGTGAGAGGTTGCCCAGTGGCCTTCTTGGGCAATGACTTCTTGGTCCTCTTGGACACGCGAGATAAATCTTCAGACTACACATTAAATTCAGGCGGTGCAACATTTATAGGCTTCCTGGTTGAAGCTTTTGGTGAGGCAGATGGCCTTGAAGCTTTTGCCTTTTTCTTCTTCTGCTTGGGTGGTGAGGGAGCCTCATCAGAATCAGCTTCTCCAGCAGATTCTCCACAACTGCTCTTTGGGCAGCAATATGAGACAGAAGCCAATCAAAATTGGCTTCATGGGTCCCATATGATCTTGGAGCGGATTGGCCAGGGTTGAAGTTGAGGCCAAACTCCTTTTGATTCTTGACAGCAGAATCTTTTGCAAACTGATAGTTGCGCTTGAGAAGATTGTCCTCACGACACCACAAGAGAGAAGATGGGTCGGCATTCTCAGGTTGTGGTCCTTTGTCCATACAGGGATAAAACCCTTGAGAAATAGCTTCAGCCTTGTTCTTTGGCACCAAGCCACGGTACTGACAGTCACCCCATGGGCGCTTGATGGCATTCTTTTTAGCATATTCACGTGTCACAAACCTATATTTGAACCATTACTCAGCCCAATATCTTCTGATCCATTGGATCCGGTTCTTGCGTTGGGTGTAATTCTCCTCTGGGTCAGACTTGTATAGATTATACATATCATAAGGAAAATCAAGTGCAGTGTTGCCACGGTGTTGCCTACGACCTTTGCGTGCAGACTTGTCTGAAGCCATAACGTTCAGATTGATTGGCTTCAAAACAGCGAAAGGCTTCCGTCTACTGGTCAGACAAGAACTAGCTTCATGAGATTCAATGTGACGCTGTAAGTATTCTGCAAATGGATGCAGACTATGAGAACCAAGGGATTCTCCCACGGACATGTACCTGTGATAGCATTAGAGATGTGAGAGAAGGGGAAGAGGTATATGCATTCTCAGAAGATTTTGAAGATAAATCTGTTTAGAAGACATTGATCTCATAGTGCGAAGACATTCACCTATTTGAAGAGAGTTTGTTCCAGATTTGTACGAACCGATGAATAAGTACAAGTGAGGAATCTAACTAGTTATGAAGCATAAGTGAATATACTTGGCATGATATGAGATGCAGACGAAGATAGGTCCAGATTTGGGAGTGAAGAAACCACTTTTGTTTGATGTGGATGGATTTTACGGATTAAAAAGGCAGTAAAAAGTGACTTTTAATTACCGTTGACAAACTGCTAGACGAGGTAGAAAGAGAGGTCGAGCAGTTCAATCTCCCGCGCCCTAACTTGGTGACGGAAGACGCCTACAGCGGCGGCAGAGAGGATGAGGTCCACGGCCGGCGTGAGGACGACATCGAAGAAGTCGCGGCAGCTAAGCACTTCGTCTCCGGCGTGCACGCGAGCTAGCGGAGGCGCTAGGGTTTGAGCGAGGTGGCGAGGGTGGAAGAACAGATATTGACAGCGAGGGGTGAGTATTTATAGGAAAGAGGAGGATGGCACAGCGCAATTACGTAGGTGCCCCTGGAGGTTCACATATGAGGGACACGTGGCATGCATGCAACTCATTGAAAGTTGTTCCATGTTCCCACGCATGCCTGGATTGTCGGGTGGTCGTTCCGGCTTCTCCGGTATTCAAGCAATAAGGATACAACATTAAAAACATACTTAAATGTTTGTCACTTTGTCTTCTACTGACAAGGACTCAGATAAGACAATCGACAGGTTTCAATAGAATGTATATGATTTGGACAGATGGAATTTGAGGAAGAAGCACATAAGAGGTTAGGGTCCGATCACATTCACTTAGATCAATAAATATTCAACAATGAAGACATAGCTATAAGTGAATGCTATAGAGGACAGAACACAAATATGTATATATATATACTCTCAACATTGCGAAGATAAACCTTGAAGTTAAATCAATGTTGAAGACAAACCAAATGTGAAGACTATGCAACCATAACGCCAAAATAAACACTTCAATGAGAATTTGGTGGTGGCGTTACCCACTGTATAGGAAGTATTAGACCCAGACACGGCGCACAATTATCGTGGTGCTCCGCAGTCAAATTCCATGTTAATGTATTCACACTCAGAGGGTAAGTCTTCATTGATTGAAGATATACGTTACTTCATGTGTTGCACATCTAAGTCGTCAACATGCATAAGCGTTAGGATGTGTGTCCAATTACAGGACATTTGAGGAATCTAAGATATTTAGCTCACACCGCAACTTGCAAAATCTTTTCTCATCCAAGGGCTTTGTGAAGATATCAGCCAATTGCTCTTCAGTGTTGACGTGAATGATATCAATATCTTCCTTCATGACATGATCTCTGAGAAAGTGATGACGGATCTTAATGTGCTTTGTCTTGGAGTGCTGAACTGGGTTGTTGGCAATCTTGATGGGCTTTCATTGTCGAAGTAGAGTGGCACATGCTTCAGATGGATACCATAGTCCTCGAGAGCTTGCTTCATCCATAGAAGTTGAGCTCAGCAAGATCCAACAACAATGTATTCAGATTTAGCAGTGAAGAGAGATACACAGTTCTGCTTCTTTGAAGACCAACAGACAAGAGATCGACCAAGAAAGTGACATGTGCCTAATGTGGACTTGCAATCAACCTTGTCACCAGCATAATCAGCATATGAGAATCCAACTAGATCAAACTCTGAGCCCTTTGGATACCATAAACCCAGTGTTGGGGTGTAAGCCAAATATCGAAGAATTTGCTTCATAGCTAAGTGATGCAATTCCTTTGGCGCTGCTTGGAATCGGGCACACATGCAAACACTAAGCATTATATCTGGCCTAGATGCACATCAATAGAGTAAAGAACCAATCATGGAGCGGTATACCTTTTGATCAAACTCTTTACCATTGTGACGGGACCCAGATGACTTTTGGTTGGCATTGGCGTCGTGTATCCTTTGCAGTCTTGCATTCAAAACTTCTTCAGGCAATCTTTGAGGTATTTTTCTTGTGATATGAAGATGTAGTTGCTCTGCTGATGGATTTCAAGACCGAGGATTTTTTTTAGCTAATCCATCATGGACATCCGATATTGCTCTTGGATCATGTGCCCAAACTCATCACTGTATCTCTTGTCAGTGCAGCCGAAGATAATGTCATCCACATAGATTTGGCACACAAACAGTTCACCATCATATGTCTTTGTGAAGAGTGTAGGATCTAGAGAACCAGGTTTGAAACCTTTGCTCTTCAGGAAGTCTTTGAGTGTGTCATACCAAGCGCGAGGAGCTTGTTTGAGGCCATACAGTGCCTTGTTGAGCTTGTATACCATATCAGGATGTTTTGGATCTTCAAGTCCAGGTGGTTGTGCAACATACACTTCTTCTTCAATCTTGCCATTGAGAAAGGTACTCTTCACATCCATTTGGTACAGAAGAATGGTGTGATGGTTGGCATAGGCTAGCAATATGCAAATGGCTTCAAGCCTAGCCACGGGAGCGAATGTTTCATCTAAGTCAATCCCTTCTACTTGAGTGTAACCTTGAGCAACTAGATGAGCCTTGTTTCTGGCAACTTTTGACCATGCCCATCTTGTTTGTTGCAATAGATCCATTTGGTGCCTATGATATTGTGCTTGCGAGGATCAGGACACCTGACCAATTCCCATACATTGTTCAGCTCGAACTGTTGAAGCTCTTCTTGCATAGCTTGAATCATTCAGGTTCCATGAAGGCTTCAGCAACTTTCTTGGGTTCAGATATAGAGACAAATGCAAAGTGCCCACAGAAGTTTGCTAGTCTCTTGAACGAGTGAGTGGACCAGGTGCATTGATGCTATCAATTATATTCTCGATCTGGACTTCATTTGCAACACGGGGATGAACGGACGAAGATTTTGCCCTTGCAGATCATTGTCTTCAGCTTCTGCATTGACTTTAGGCTGAGCATTGTCTTCGGGTTGATTTGGTGCAATGATGATTTCTTCTTTAGCCTGAGCTTCTGAAGGTATGATTTCTCCAGTACCCATCAACTTGATAGATTCAATAGGTGGAACTTCATCTAGCACATTTGACAGGTGCTCTCTTTGCGAGCCGTTAGTCTCATCGAACAGCACATCCACAATTTCAACCACTTTATAGTGAAAGAGGTTGAAGACTCTGTAGGAGTGCGAATCCTTTCCGTATCCAAGCATAAAACCTTCATGTGCTTTCGGTGCAAATTTTGAAGTGTGATGTGGATCCTTGATCCAGCACCTAGCACCAAATACTCTGAAGTAACTGACGTTTGGCTTCTTACCAGTTAGTAGCTCATATGATGTCTTCTTTAGAAGCTTGTGTAGATAAACACGGTTGATGACATGGCATGCAGTATCAATGGCTTCAGGCCATAGCTTCCTTGGAGTCTTGTACTCATCAAGCATCGTCCGAGCCATCTCAATGAGGGTTCTGTTCTTGCGCTCCATGATGCCATTCTGTCGAGGTGTGTAAGGAGCTGAGAACTCATGAGTGATGCCCAATGTATCAAGATAAGTGTCGAGGCCGGTGTTCTTTAATTCTATGCTGTAATCGCTTCTGATGTGCTTGATCTTGATGCCATAGTTCGTCATGGCATGATTGGCAAATCGTCTGAAGACATCCTGCACTTCATTCTTGTAGAGGATTATATGCACCCATGTATATCTTGAGTAATCATCAACAATGACGAAGCCTTAGAGACAAGCAATGGTAGTAAGAGTAGAGTAGTGGGTAGGGCCGAATAAGTCCATATGAAGCAGCTCAAAAGGATGTGATGTCATCATGATTGTCTTCGAGGGATGCTTGGCCCTAGTCATCTTTCCAGCTTCACAAGCACCACATAGATGCTTCTTCTTCGCGAGAATGTACAAGTTCCTAATGCTAGCATGCGTGGCCTCTGATGCCAGAGCCAGCACTCCGAAGCTTTTGCCAGAAGACATACGGTCAATTGTGGTCCTGCTGAGAAATCTACCATATATAGATCATCTTTTCAATACCCTTCAAAGACTAGAGATTTGTCAGATTCCATAAGCACAAGGCAACGATATTTTCCAAATATCACAATCATGTTCAGATCACAAAGCATTGAGATAGACATTAAGTTGAAACCAAGGGATTCAACAAGCATCACTTTATTCATGTGCTGATCCTTTGAGATTGCAACTCTACCTAGACCCAATACCTTGCTTTTACCAGTGTCAGCAAATGTGATGTGACTCTTGTCAGAGGACGTAGGGTTGAATCCATCAGAAGACTTCGATCACCAGTCATGTGGTTAGTGCATCCACTATCCATAATCCATTCTGAAGCGTTTGGTGTCATATCCTATAGTACAGTTTGGGGGATAGGCTTCACCAAGGGTATTGTGAAGCATAAACATTTGACGAACAAGCGGATTATGAAAGTTCAGATCTTGGTTAGGATAGATAGGATGATTGTCAAGGAATCCTGGGATGAAATACAAAGAAAGACCATTTGGACAATTTATCTTGTGTCCCATAAGATGTTTAAGGTCCCCAGCATAAGCATCAGACGCCTTTGATTTTCGGCTGGAGACATTTCCCTGCAAAAGAGAG
This sequence comes from Aegilops speltoides, assembly GCA_021437245.1. Classification (NCBI taxonomy): domain Eukaryota; kingdom Viridiplantae; phylum Streptophyta; class Magnoliopsida; order Poales; family Poaceae; genus Aegilops; species Aegilops speltoides. The sequence continues at coordinate 134,540,577 of CM038142.1, read as the reverse complement.
TTAAGTTTTCTTAACCACCCACATCTTCAAGGGTGGCTTAGAAGCAATGAGTCTAAGTGCAGCATCTGAGAACTTCGGCTTTGGAGCCCTAGCAAATAGCCTTGCAGGAGGTGAATAATACTCATAAGAATAAGCAGAAAAGTTATTGGTCTTATGAACATAGCGGTTTGACGAAACACGCTCATATTCATAAGTCTGAGTATGGTTTCCCTGCAAAACATTGGTGTTAGGGTGACTCTGGTGAGTCCTGTGTCTGTAAAGCCTTTGGTCTGGGATTTGTCTTCTTCCCAGGTGGTGTCATGATGACATTCACGGGAAGATTCGCAAGACAACTCTTGGGTACCCAGATCTTCTTAAGAGGTGGTCCATTCCTGCAGCTAGTACCGATATACCTGGCAAACACTTCACCATTCTGATTCTTAAACAGTTTATAGTTTGCATCAAAGGATTCATCAATGATAACCGGGTTAGCACAAGTGAAGCCAGATAAGGTAGATGGATCCACTAAAGGTCCCTTTGCAGCAACCCATGTGGTTTTGGGGTACTGCTCAGACATCCAGTAAGAGCCATCAACATTCATTTTCCTCTCAAACCCAACACCCTCTTTCCTAGGGTTTCGGTTCAGAATCTGTTTTTTGAGGACATCACATAGTGTCTGATGCCCTTTGAGACTTTTATACATTCCTGTCTCAAGCAATGTCTTCAACCTGGCATTCTCATCAGCAATAGTAGTGGTATCCTCAGCAGAGGGGTTAGTTACCACATTAGCAATTGAAGATATTGCAACAGTAGTAGAAGTAGAACATTCGGCAACAGAGACAACATTATCACGCTCAAGACATTTTAGACATGGTGGTTCAAATCCTTCCTGAGCGGAACTGATCTGTTAAGCGCGGAGTGACCTGTTCTCCTTTTGAAGATCTTCATGAGCCGATCTCAATTTCTCAAGCTCTTGCTTCCTTTGAAGATAATCATAGGAGAGCTATAACATCCCAAATTTTCAATTTGGAATGTTATACATTAGATCATCATTGCATTTTGGTTGATCCTAGAAATTCAACGCAACTCAAGGACCCACTGAGAGAGTTGGGGATTTTGCTATTTTCATATTTGAGTTTTCTCAAATTTTGAAAAGAGGATCATTTGGTTTAATTTATTTTTCTCTTCGAATATTTCCAATAATAAAATAAAAGAGAGGGGATAAAATGACTTCTCCAAAATAAAGAAATATTTGAGGAAAATATTAAAAACAAATAAGAATTTTATTCACAGTTTTATTGCTATTTTTTTTGAATTAGGAAAAAATGCGTTTTTCAAAATTGTATTAGAGGCCCAAATAAATGTTCACTTTGTCCGCAATATTATTAGAGGACCGCGAAAATTTATTTCAGGATTTTTGGAGTCCGTTTAGTATCTCTTTTGTTAATTTTTCTGCATCAGGATTTATTAAAAGAAAAGTAACCGACCTAACCGGGTCGTGTCCGACCTGGACTCTCGACCCGGCTGGCCCTTATAAGGCCCGAGGCCACCCCGCTGCCAAACCCTAGCCGCCGCCCGCCCGCCTCGAATCTGCGCGCCGCCGCCACTCGCCGCCACCGCCACTTGACCGCCGCCGCCCGATCCCGCCGCCCGACCCCATTGTCGCCGCTGCCACCGAATCTGCCGCCGCCGAGGTAGCCGCCACCGCTGCCGTACGGTTTTTCCCAGAAAACCGATCGGTTTTTTAGAAACCTAGATCCCTTTTTTTAGATTCAGTTCATTTTTTCGGTTTAGTTAAATAGCAGACGTTCGTTCGTACGTTCGTTTTAATGAATGTTGTTCGTCGGTTAGCCGCAGACAGCGAACGTTCATTTGTGAGCCTGTTCGTCGCGTTTTATTTTCCAGTGTTTTTCTGTGATTATTATCGATCGTGATTTCTGCCTTGATCTTCGTTTTAGTTTATCTTTTCGCTCGTTTGTCGAATTCAGGTGATTCAAGCGCCTAGATCTTCGTCTCGAAGCCCTCTTTCTGTTTAACCAACTTGAACAAGATTTTGGTACTGTAAAAATTTGACTTTAGTCCAGATTACTAAATGGATCTTGTTTCTTTCGTGGTTTGAGTTTCGTTGCTCCGTTTGATTTGATTCTTTTTGCAAACTGCAGTTCTTCGGTTGAACTTTCTGGTTAGATCTATTATTTGAGTTTTACCCTTGCTTCTAGTTGAGTGCTTATGTATGTTATTGTTTGTTTGCGATAGAATACCCGGAGTGCGAAGCGTGTTACTACGAGTCTCTAGGTTTTGCGGATCATCAGCAAGGCAAGTAACACTTTGATCATACCTCTTTATTACCCAGTTTTATGCATTAGATCAACCCTCAAACATTGCATGGTTAGGATTTGATTAACATGTGTGTTTGGGAACTAGATTATGAGGTAGAACCTATTGCCCTTTTATTATCAAACCTTTGGGAGTTACTTCTACGTTATGCTTATATTGCTATGTTATGCTCATGGACGTGGATTGGGTGAGTGTATCCATGATAGATGTGAGTATTGTTAATTAATGGTTAACTTAAGGTGGCTACTTAAATACACATATGGGTGGATTGGTTGAGACACCCTAGAGTACCCAGTGGTTTTCTGGGCACCTGTAGAATCCAGTGTTGTCCTAGGATATCCCGGAGTACCCCTGTGATCATCCTACGGTTCGCCACCCAGGCTTAATGGGATCATAAGATTATTCATGCTGGAAACTTCCGTGTGTAGCCACAAGCCAATATGGGCTCCAGCATAGTTGAGTAAGTTGCGTGAAGCTCTTGAAGAGGTGGACTAGCAGATGTAGTGGGTTGTAGGTGGTATTGTCTACCCAGAGTAAAGAGTTAATGCTTCAGAAAGACTATGTCTCGAATCTTCGATCATGGATGTCACGCCCAATATGCGATCCTATCCTAAAGGAACTCGAAGGTCCCACTAAGGATAGAAGCGCATATTGGAGACGCTTTTGCAAGGTGGATATCATTACATCAACATTACATAATCGATGGGGAATACATACAAGAGGCATACAATGCCACACGAATACAACATCATCTTACATAAGAGCAACATCCGACTACGGATGAAACACAAACAGAAGCTCAAACGACATCCACCCTGCTAGCCCAGGCTGCCAACCTGGAACCTATCCCCAGATCAAAGAAGAAGCAGAAGAAGAACTCCAAAACAAAAAACAACGCCTCGGCCATGATCATCGTGATAACCTGTACTCAAGAATCGTTGTTGTAGTAATCAGGAGCCACGAGGACTCAGCAATCCCATTACCATGGGTATCAAGAGTAGCAAAGCTTAATGGGAAAGGAAGGGGTAAAGTGGTGAGGTTGCAGCAGCTACTAAGCAAGTATGGTGGCTAACATACATAAATAAGAGCGAGAAGAGAGCAAACGGAACGATCGTGAAGCTAGCAATGATCAAGAGGTGATCCTGAACTCCTACTTACGTCAAACACAACCCAAAACCGTGTTCACTTCCCGGACTCCGCCGAAAAGAGACCATCACGGCTACACACACGGTTGATGCGTTTTAGTTCAGATTCCGTGTCAAGTTATCTACAACCGACATTAACAAATTCCCATCTCGCCACATAACCGCTGGCACGGCTCGAAAGTTCAAACCTCGCAGGTTGTCCCAACTTAGCCCATGATAAGCTCTCGCGATCAACGAAGGATATTCCTTCTCCCAGAAGACTCGATCGCCTTTAATCCCGGTTTACAAGAGATTTCGACAATGGTAAAACAAGACCAGCAAAGCCGCCCGATGTGCCGACAAATCTCGATAGGAGTTGCACATATCTCGTTCTCGTGGCACACCGGATGAGCAAGACGTCGGGTTGGCATAGACCTGGTTGCCAGGGGCACCAGACATCGCCAAAGTTGGACCAACATTCAAGGAGCACCTGGGTGGGTGGGTGGGGGGTAATAAAGATGACCCTCGGGCTCCGAAACCCAAGGGAAAAAGGGCTAGGTGAGGCAAATGGTAAAACCAAGGTTGGGCCTTGCTGGAGGAGTTTTATTCAAAGCGAACTGTCAAGGGGGTCCCATAAATCACCCAACCGCGTAAGGAACGCAAAATCCAGGAACATAACACCGGTATGACGGAGACTAGGGCGGCAAGAGTGGAACAAAACACCAGGCATAAGGCCGAGTCTTCCACCCTTTACCAAGTATATAGATGCATTAATTAAATAAGAGATATTGTGATATCCCAACATAATCCTATCCACCATGGAGCAATCTTCAACTTCACCTGCAACTAACAACGCTATAAGAGGGGCTGAGCAAAGCGGCAACATAGCCAAACAACGGTTCGCTAGGAAGGGTGAAAAAGGTTAGAGGCTGATATGGCAAACTGGGAGGCTTGAAGAGCAAAAGATAGGTAGCGCAACATAGCGATAGAACGAAGCAACTAGCATAGCAATGATAGTAATGAGATCTAGGGTGACGGTCATCTTGCCTGAAATCCCGCTAGGAAGAAGAACGAGTCCATGAAGAAGATGAAGCCACGAAGACGAACCAAGCGTAGACGAACGAATCCTCACGACCACAACGAAACAGGAACTATCGAGAAGAAGCACACATCATAGTAAACACACCACACATAGACAAGACGTGATGCACAACCAAGAATGATGCATGACAAAGCTAGATGAGGCTACTCATGGCAAGAGATGATGCAAACAAGAGCAACACATCAAAGCAAGTTTAAATGAGGCCAGAAACAACATAGAACAAATCCGGTAAGTCCTCATATGCAAATTTAGAAATTGGTCCAGATCTGAACAAATATTAAGTTGGAGTTGTTAAACAGCAAGTTAAGATGCACCAAGATGATCTACACGAGATTCTAGTCATGTTACATATAAAGTTCATTTAATTCGGAGCTATGGCCTACAAGATATGAGCAAAACAAGTTAAACATGGCATCGATGCAAAATGCATACAAACATCAAGCAAACACTCTCAAAACATGGATGCAACATGATAATATGAAACTAGATGCAAAGTCAAGCAAGTTTCATATAGAGCACACTCGAAACGGAGCAACGGTTCAACGCATACACTCCAAACAAGATATAACAACAATCTGTCCAAAACAACAACTAGGCATCTTGCAAGCATCAAAACAACATGCTACAGCACCCCAACATAGAACAAAAGGCATGGGCATGAAGTACAGGTAAAGCAGGACAAAACATGAACACTGAGCTATCTCCAGAAATCACTAAAACATGCTCAAAAGGACATGGCAAGATTGCAAATTATAACAGTTTCAGGCCTAACAGAAATAACATCAGGTTGCATTGTTTAGAGCTATCAAACAACATGCTACAAGAACTTAATATGGCAAAAAAGGATGAATATACTAATTGCATATAACAAAAGTCCGTTACTGACCATGAGCCAAAAGGGCACAAAAAATATGATGGCACCCATGTAAACATAGTAAGTGATATGACAGATTCATACATGGCAGGAACAACAATAAGTAGGCATGTTGGTGAGCTTGTACCACTCACCACAGAGCAATACATGGCATGGCAAGGTGACCAACAGTAAGAAGGCATGTTTATGAAGCTAAACAGGGCAAGAGAAAGTTCATAGGGTGCATGGATCACCAGAAAATCACATGGCAAAACTGAACTTAATGTTAACAGGCTGATAGCAACATTATTTAGCAGTTTTAAGGGCGAGATAACAACAAGCTATAGCAGACTATAAATGCAACCAGGGGCATGAATGGATATATCATGACATGTGTAACAAAACATCCTTAGTGAACATCTCCATATTATGGATAGAATGACTTGTAGCAGCAGGTTTACATAGGCAAAACAACAACAGCAAGTACCCTACTTAACAAGCTTGATGCACTCACTACAAGACTCACAAAAATACATGGATGGCACTACTGTAAAGAAGGAATGATGTAGCACAAAACACATGTAGAGCTCATGCTCATAGGATGCACACACAAAATGCAACGAAAAAGACAAAACAGCAAGTTATATCAGTTTCAGCAGGTTAACATCATATAGCACTCTTGCAACAATGATTAGGGCATCCAGATGGACTCAAACAAGCATGGCACAATGGAATGAAATGTAGAGCATCTCACGGCGAACATTTTGATATATTATTCACACAAAACAGAGCAGTATGCATGGAGTTATGATGCGATGAACATGCTAACATAATGCAACATTTTCAGGGACTTGGACGAAAATCACCTCGCAGGACAAAGTCAACATGGGACAGCGGGATCTGGGACGGGGGCGTGGGCGCGTTTGGATCGGGAACCCGGTGGATCTCATCCACCCGCCCAGATCCGGCGACGGGGCAGCCGGCGACGATGGCGGAGGCGGCCGGTGGCGACGAGGAAGCCGGGCGGCGCGGTCGAGGCGGCGGACGAGGGCGCTTAGGGCGCGGCGCTCTCCAATGACGGGCGGAGGGAGCTGGGCACGGCGCCCAGCGAAAGGGCGAGGTCGATGGGAGCGGGCACACAGGCTTGTGGGGCGGTGGCAGAGCGGAGCTTCGCCAAGGGGAGGAATTTGGCTAGGGTTTGATCTGCGCGAAAAATCGGGGGATGCAGATATATATATGTAGAGGGAGCTAGGAGTGTCCAAATGAGGAGCGGTTTTTGCCCACACGACCGAGAGCATGGAAGGGGTTTGGATGGGTTATTGGGCCACTGTGGAGGGGTGTTGGGCTGCACACAAAAGAGGCTTTTACGGTTCCCCAGTTAACCGTTGGAGTATCAAACGGACTCCGAATGGCACGAAACTTGACAGGCGGTCTACCGGTGGTGTACCAAGGCCGCTTGGCAAACCTCGGTCCATTCCGAGCATGTTTAACGCCCTCTCATGAAAAGAGACAAGAAGGGGACGCCGGATGACGTAGGAGTGTCGGATTGCAAAACGGACAATGGGGAAAAAGCTCGGATGCATGAGACAAACACGTATGCAAAATGAGATGCACATGATGACATGATAAAATGCAACACGCAAGCAAATGACATGCCAACGATGGAGAATAACTGGAAGACACCTGGCGCATCGGATCCAGGGCGTTACAACACTCCTCCACTAACAAGAGATCTCGTCCCGAGATCTTAGGACCAAGACGGAAGGCTAAAGGGGATGAGGTGAAACAAGAACTCAAGAGAATGAGCAAAGAATCGAGAGCACTCGAGAAGAAGAGAGGAACGACGAGAATGACGAGAATCGGAAGCTCACGGAATCAGATAGACTATGAAACCACTCCGGTTAGAATGAGACAAGAAACGAATAAGACTGAAAGGATTTAGGCAGCACTCCGGCTGAAACATGGAGGAATAGAACACGAGCTTCACCCCATGAGATGGCACTTGACGAGATGAACAAAGCAATGCCTCCGGAAGAATTGGAAGAATTGAATGAAAAGAACTTAGAAGGAAGGATTGAACGGAGTTGTTGAGAAAATCAACAACGAAAAGAATTAGCCTGTTGTGGTCTTATAGGTAACATCTCAAGATCATAAAGTGATAATCGACCACAAACGGAAATGATTGGATGGCTGAGAAGAATGAAGAAATGCAAAACTCCACTTCAAAAGAAATATGGAGAATTAATTGCACTTCGAGACGCAAGAAGAAAAGATACTTGAATTCCTCCAACAAGAATCTCGATGAACTCTTGAAGAATGAATTAAATCATGAAGAACCACCATGAAGAACTCCGGTGACAAAATACAATGAGATTGAATGAAGGATGAAAGAATAAGATTAAAGCTTACGGTGATTTAGATGGAGGTTCCGATGAAATGGCCGAGGAAATTTGAACTCCGGAAAAGAAAAGATGAAAACACTTGGAACTAGAATTTATTCACCAAGAACAAACTCCGAAGAAAAGGATTAATCACTTGAAGGAAATAAGAATAAGATTTATTGTATGCTTATCCTTCATCAAATTAAATTGATGACAAGCAATGGATTTAGCCTACTACTTATTCTTGTTGAAAATGATTAGGGGGGGGGGGGGAATAGCGCCAAATTTGGGAAGGTCTTCATGAACCACCGGATAGGATTGAAAAGAACGAATGAATTAATATGATAGTCAAGGAAAAATAATCTTGAACGAACCACCATAAGAATTCGGAAATGGCTGACGAAAGAGAATGAATCACCGGGAAGAATTAGAAGAACCAATATGCTAGAGGGGATTTAGATGCAAAAGAATAAAGAGATCATGAGCTGATTAAAGAAGACTTGAACGAAGCACTGGAATAATTGGACAACGGTAGCTGAAATGTGAGGACAAAGAATTCTTCTGGAAAGATGGCCTCCGGTGAAAAGAAATGGAAAAACAACTCCAGAAATACTCTGGATGGATGAAAAGAGTTTCTGACAAATGGGGTAATTTGCGAGGATAACAAGACATAGAACCACGCATCCTTGAGAGAACGGGCAAGATTTAGAGAAACTCTTCTTCGATCTACAAAGCTGAGAATGACGACGAGAAGCACCACCGAAATTACTGAGATACTCCGGGAGAATGAAAAACGAAGATGTTGAGCCAACAATGAAAATGATTTGAAAACGATCTTGGAGAAGGCATGTGACTGATGGAATCCATTCTTACGTCACACTTTGAAAAGAATTTGGGAATAGCTCCGGAATAATTAGAAGAGTCAGGTAAGATCATGGGAAAAGACCTGTGGGTTAGGGCCCACTAAAGAGAAAAACATCGTTGGAAAGGGATTGTTGAACAGATAGATGATGCACCAGAACAATTGAAACATTTGAATGAGGTGACAACCTCGAATTAATTGGAACACAGACGAATCTCCTGGGATGTCTTCCGAACTCCGGAATGATTGAATGGCGAGAGGCAAACGCTTGATCCAAGGAAAAGAATGTGATCAACCCGAAAAACTTGAATTGAGTGCGCCAGAAAAAGAAAGGGGTGAAGAATGACGAGCGAGACGAGAATTCACCGGCTGAAATAATTGAGGGAAGACTGAAAAGGGTCTGCACGAAGGAAACTGATGGTCGAAGAGACTCAGACTCTGGGAAGAAAAAGGGTGGGAGGGCAGGAAAACAAAGGCAACTTGGAAGGGGGAACCGACGAATATCTTGAAGAGAAAACACCGGTTGAAATCATTGAGGAAAGAAAGCAAAGACTTCACACGAGTAGGATGGATACTCGATTACAGACTCCGACTCCGAGATGAAAAGGGGTGGGCGGGTGGGAAAAAGAAAACAACTGAGGATTGAACTCAAAGATGAAGAGGCTTGAGTCAACTTGACAAGAAATGCACCGGATGAAAAGAGCTGAGAACCAACGAACGGAAAACCAACTGCGTGAACCTAAAGAAAAGTTTGAATGGGAAGAGGAGTAATTCAAAACACCTACGTCAAGATTCCTCACCAGAGCGATGAAGGGGCTGAGGAGTAAAAAGAATTTCTACTCTCCGCTATAACTAGACTCCGAAAACAGTTTTCTTCTAGACTCAACACCGGCCAAACTACACGATCAATCAAGGGGGCTCCTATGGTCGGTCGAGGCTCTGATACCAACTTGTCAGGCCCAATATGCGACCCTATCCTAAAGGAACTCGAAGGTCCCACTAAGGATAGAAGCGCATATTGGAGGCGCTTCTGCAAGGTGGATGTCATTACATCAACATTACATAATAGATGGGGAATACATACAAGAGGCGTACAATGCCACACGAATACAACATCATCTTACATAAGAGCAACATCCGACTACGGATGAAACACAAACAGAAGCTCAAATGACATCCACCCTGCTAGCCCAGGCTGCCGACTTGGAACCTATCCCCTGATCAAAGAAGAAGCAACAGAAGAACTCCAAAACAAGCAAACATCGCTCTCGCATCATGATCATCGCATAATCTGTACCTGCAACTGTTGTTGTAGTAATCTGTGAGCCACGAGGACTCAGCAATCCCATTACCATGGGTATCAAGACTAGCAAAGCTTAATGGGAAAGGAAGGGGTAAAGTGGTGAGGTTGCAGAAACGACTAAGCAAGTATGGTGGCTAACATACGCAAATAAGAGCGAGAAGAGAGCAAACGAAACGGTCGTGAAGCTAGCAATGATCAAGATCCTGAACTCGTACTTACGTCAAACACAACCCAAAACCGTGTTCACTTCTCAGACTTTGCCGAAAAGAGACCATCACGGCTACACACACAGTTGATGCCTTTTAGTTCGTATCTGGTGTCAAGTTATCTACAACCAGACAATAACAAATTCCCATCTGCCACATAACCGCGTTCATGGCTCTCGAAAGTTCAAACCCTGCAGGGGTGTCCCAACTTAGCCCATGATAAGCTCTCGCGATCAACGAAGGATATTCCTTCTCCCAGGAAGACCCGATCAGTCTCGGAATCCCGGTTTACAAGAGATTTCAACAATGGTAAAACAAGACCAGCAAAGCCGCCCGATGTGCCGACAAATCCCGATAGGAGCTGCACATATCTCGTTCTTAGGGCACACCAGATGAGCAAGACGTCGGGTTGGCATAGACCCTGGTTGCCCAGGGGGCGCCGGACATCGCTCAGGTTGGACCAACACTTGAAGCAGCACTAGCCCAGGGGGGGGGGTAAATAAAGATGACCCTCGGGCTCCGGAAACCCAAGGGAAAAAGGGCTAGGTGAGGCAAATGGTAAAACCAAGGTTGGGCCTTGCTGGAGGAGTTTTATTCAAAGCGAACTGTCAAGGGGGTCCCATAAATCACCCAACCGCGTAAGGAACGCAAAATCCAGGAACATAACACCGGTACGATGGAAACTAGGGTGGCAAGAGTGGAACAAAACACCAGGCATAAGGCCGAGTCTTCCACCCTTTACCAAGTATATAGATGCATTAATTAAATAAGAGATATTGTGATATCCCAACATAATCCTGTCCACCATGGAGCAATCTTCAACTTCACCTGCAACTAACAACGCTATAAGAGGGGCTGAGCAAAGCGGTAACATAGCCAAGCAACGGTTCACTAGGAAGGGTGAAAAAGGTTAGAGGCTGACATGGCAAATTAGGAGGCTTGAAGAGCAAAAGATAGGTAGCGCAGCATAGAGATAGAACGAAGCAACTAGCATAGCAATGATAGTAATGAGATCCAGGGTGATGGTCATCTTGCCTGAAATCCCGCTAGGAAGAAGAACAAGTCCATGAAGAAGATGAAGCCACGAAGATGAACCAAGCGTAGACGAACGAATCCTCACGATCGCAACGAAACGGGAACTATCGAGAAGAAGCACACAACATAGTAAACACATCACACATAGACAAGACATGATGCACAACCAAGCATGATGCATGACAAAGCTAGATGAGGCTACTCATGGCAAGAGATGATGCAAACAAGAGCAACACATCAAAGCAAGTTTAAATGAGGCCGGAAACAACATAGAACAAATCCGGCAAGTCCTCATATGCAAATTTAGAAATTGGCCCAGATCTGAACAAACATTAAGTTGGAGTTGTTAAACAGAAATTTAAGATGCACCAAGATGATCTACACGAGATTCTAGTCAAGTTACATATAAAGTTCATTTAATTCGGAGCTATGGCCTAGAAGATATGAGCAAAACAAGTTAAACATGACATTGATGCAAAATGCATACAAACATCAAGAAAACACTCTCAAAACATGGATTCAACATGATAATATGAAACTACATGCAAAATCAAGCAAGTTTCATATAGAGCACACTCGAAAAGGAGCAACGGTTCAACGCATACACTCCAAACAAGATATAACAACAGTCTGTCCAAAACAGCAACTAGGCATCTTGCAAGCATCAAAACAACATGCTACAGCACCCCAACATAAGAACAAAAGGCATGGGCATGAATTACAGGTAAAGCATGACAAAACATGAACACTGAGCTATCTCCAGCAATCACTAAAACATGCTCAAAAGGACATGGCAAGATTGCAAATTATAACAGTTTCAGGCTTAGCAGAAATAACATCAGGTTGCAATGTTTACAGCTATCAAACAACATGCTACAGGAATTTAACAGGGCAAACAAAGGCATGTAATGAATCTAATAATTGCATATAACAAAAGTCCCTTACTGACCATGAGCCAAAAGGGCACAGAAAATATGATGGCACCCATGTGAACATAGCAAGTGATATGACAGATTCATACATGGCAGGAACAACAATAAGTAGGCATGTTGGTGAGCTTGTACCACTCACCACAGAGCAATACATGGCATGGCAAGGTGACCAGCAGTAAGAAGGCATGTTTATGAAGCTAAACAAGGCAAGAGCAAGTTCATAGGGTGCATGGATCACTAGAAAAACACATGGCAAAACTGAACTTAATGTTAACAGGATGACATCAACATTATTTAGCAGTTTTGAGGGCGAGATTACAACAAGCTACAGCAGGCTATAAATAAAACCAGGGGCAGTAATGGATAGAGCGTGACATGTGTAACAAAACATCCTTAGTGAACATCTCCAGGTTATGGATAGAATGACTTGTAGCAGCAGGTTTACATAGCATCATGATATAGCAGAATCAGTCTAGCAAAACAACAACAGCAAGTACCCTACTTAACAAGCTTGATGCACTCACTAAAAGAATCACAAAAATAAATGGATGGCACCACTTTAATATGGCACGATGTAGCACAAAACACATGTAAAGCTCATGCTCATAGGATGCACACACAAAATGCAACGAAAAACACAAAAAAACAAGTTATAACAGTTTCAGCAGGTTAACATCATATAGCACTCTTGCAACGATGATTAGAGCGTCCAGATAGACTCAAACAAGCATGACACAATGGAATGAAATGTAGAGCATCTCAGAACGAACATTTTGATATATTATGCATGCAAAACGGAGCAGTATGCGTGGATTTATGATGCGATGAACATGCTAACATAATGCAACATTTTCTGGGACTTGGACGAAAATCACCTCGCGGGACAAAGTCAACGCGGGACGGCGGGAACCGGAACGGGGGCGCGGGCGCGTTTGGATCGGGAACCCGGTGGATCTCATCCACCCGCCCAGATCCGGCGATGGGGCAGCCGACGACGGTGGCGGAGGCGGCCGGCGGCGACGAGGAAGCCGGGCGGCGCGGTCGGGAGGCGGACGGCGAGGGCGCCGAGGCGCGCGCGCTTTGGCGACGGGCGGAGGGAGCCGGGCACGGTGGCAGCGAAGCGGCGAGGTCGACAGAGCATGGCGGCGCTGGTCAGGGGCGGTGGCGGAGCGGGCTTCGCCGGCGCGGGAGGAATTTGGCTAGGGTTTGATCTGCACGAAAAAATCGGGGGGGGGGGGTGCACATATATATAGGTAGAGGGAGCTAGGAGTGTCCAAATGAGGAGCGGTTTTCACCCACACGATCGTGATCGAACAACCGAGAGCATGGAAGGGGTTTGGATGGGTTATTGGGCCACTTTGTAGGGGTGTTGGGCTGCACACAAAAGAGGCTTTTACGGTTCCCCGGTTAACCGTTGGAGTATCAAACGGACTCCAAATGGCACGAAACTTGACAGACGGTCTACCGGTGGTGTACCAAGGCTGCTTGGCAAACCTCGGTCCATTCCGAGCATGTTTAACACCTGCTCATGAAAAGAGACAAGAAGGGGACGCCGGATGACATAGGAGTGTCGGATTGCAAAATGGACAACGGGGAAAAAGCTCGGATGCATGAGACGAACACGTATGCAAAATGAGATGCACATGATGACATGATAAAATGCAACACACAAGCAAATGACATGGCAACGACGGCGAATAACTGGAAGACACCTGGCGCATCGGATCCGGGGCGTTACAATGGATGTGTTCGAGTCTTGTGGGGAAAAGTGCGCAAACCTCTACAGGGTGTACAAACTAATCATGGTTAGCCGTGTCCCTGGTTATGGACATCTTGAGTATATGGTTAGTTGATTATCATGTTGATCTCATCACTCTAAATTAATTTGTTGGGTTTAATGATGATGTTTAATTGGGATTGAGTTGGAGGAACCTTCTCAACGTTTATGAACCACCATGATAGTTAAATAAATTTATTCCTTTGTTGTAGGGAAAGTTTGGCTTTATGGAAAACTATAACCATAAAGCTTTCCACCAGCCATATATGCATGTAGTGATAGCATTTATTTTATTCATTACTCTGTGTGTTACATTGCCAGCATATTCCATGTGCTGACCCATTTCGGGCTACAACATTTCATGTTGCAGACTTTACAGACGATGAGTAAGGTGCCATAGGTCATTATCGTTCACTCAGCTTTGCCGTTGGAGTTGATGGACTCACTTTTTCTTCCAAGCCTTCTGCTGTTATCGTTTTTAGATGGCTTACGCCATATTATTGTAATAAGTTCTCTTTTGAGACATTCGATGTAATAAGTGTGGGATTGAAACTCTGTTATAAATCCTCCAGTACTGTGCATGTCAGCATTACCGATCAAGGGATGGCACTGATGCACAGAGACTAGACTGTTTGAGGACTAGTCGCTACAAGATGGTATCAGAGCACACGCTGACTGTAGGACACGACCACTAAGCTAAAACCCTAGATCACTACTCTCTTCTCATTTCTGACTCCTCTCCTTTTCTACTCTATAGGATGGCGGATGCAAGGAATAAGTTTACACAACCGGATGAAGACACTCCTTTTGGACGACACTTGAAGGAAGTTACTAGGTACCTGAACATTGGAATACCAAGTTTCACCGGGACCTACATCGCCACTTTACCAAAAGAGGAGCGTTGGATGATTCGAGTTCAAGTTCCAGGAAGGACGTTCATGCCAGTCATAGAGCCCATAGAGTTTTCCTTTGATGCACCAACCTGGAGTCTAGGAAAGAGCATGGCAGCCCACATCACTATGGGACGCATTGGAGAAGTTTACCACAAGGATCTTAAGGATACTATCTACCAAATTTGTGGGCGCCGAGATGGGCAATGGGATATGATCAGCACCAGGAGGGATAGGTCCATTGCAGCTTTCATTCAGGAGTTAAATCAGCACATTCGTCGCCAGGAGAACCAGATGTGCGCAGGCATGATAGATCAGAAGAAGGCAATGACCAAGATCACGGAGCTGGAGGAAGAACTCAAGTCTACACACAATGGATATGAGGACGAAATGACAATACTCGTGGAGAAGAATGACGATCTGACGAGGAAGCTAGGAGTATTCATGGGAGACCCCGCGCCAGGAGGAGATGACGACGATTCCAAGGACATTCGTTTGGAGGACTACATCATCATCGATGACACCGACTCGGACCCTAACGATAGCGATGATGATTATGTTGATGAAGCTGGAGCCGATATCATGGAGTCTTCTACCGATTAAAACTTCTAGTCGACCACCATATCAGTAGTAGTATTCCCCCATGTATATAGTATAGTCCGAGCACTTTTGTAACGATAGTTAGACCGATTGTATGCCCTTGTTTGAATTGATTGAAGTGATTTGATTGTGTTTGTCTCATGTGCATATGGGTAGTGTTTTCCCTCTCGACCTCATTCTATTCTATTTTCTCATCTTTTTCTAAACCCATCAGATGCCTCCGAGACGTGACAATGGATTTGCTTTCCCACCGGAGCTCACCCAGTTGATCCAGCAGGAGAATACTTTGATGCAGCTACTAGTCCAGAATCCGAACCAGGGGAACAACAACAACAACAACAACAACAACCCACCATCACCACCACCTGTTGATCACTTAGCCCGTCTTCTAAGGCGGAATCCGTCGGTGACTAGTAGCACTGAGTCGATTGTTGCTGATGATTGGCTCCACAAGATTGGAAGGGAGCTGACCACTGCAGGATGCACAGATGCAGAGAGAGTGCGTTTTGTCACACATCAGCTTGATGGACCCGCAGCATCATGGTGGGAGAATTTCGCAGCCACGTATCCCATTGACACTGTTACATGGGATCAGTTTCAGCAGGCTTTCCACACTGCCCATGTTTTAGCAGGAGCTATGGCCATGAAGAAGCACGAATTTCACAACTTGCGCCAAGGAGGATGCACAGTGGGCCAGTATGCGGATGATTTTAGTAAGTTAGCACATTATGCCCCGGATGACGTCGCTACAGATGCCGCTAAGCAGGAGAAGTTTCTGGAAGGACTAAATGATGAGCTGAGCATGCAGTTGATGGTGGCAACATTGAACAACTACCAGGAGTTGGTAGATAGAGCCCTCATGATTGAAAGGAAGAAGCAGCAGAATGACAATCTCAAGAGGAAGTATGGACAAGGGAAGTATAATTCAGGAGCTTAGCAGAGGCCCCGTTTTACCTCGAATTAAGGAGGACACATTCACCATAATCATGGAGGCCATAATTCCAATGGAGGAAGTTCGCATAACCATAGTGGCCCCAAGAATGGGAATGGGAATGGAGGAAGCAACGGCTAGAACTGTTCAAACCCAGCAACGCCTGCCAAGAAGGATCTAAGTCACATTACTTGTTTCAAGTGCGAGAAGAATGGACATTACGCCATGGAGTGTTCTGAAGCAAAGAATGGAAATGGCAATGGAAGCTCTGGGAAGAAGCCCAACCCTTTCAACAGGGGACAAGTGAACCATGTTAGCGTGGAAGAGGTTGAAGCGCAACCGGATGCAGTTATAGGTAAGTTTTTGGTTAAGTCATTTGCTGCAATCGTTCTTTTTTATACTGGTGAAGGAAATATGCCCTAGAGGCAATAATAAAGTTATTATTTATTTCCTTATTTCATGATAAATGTTTATTATTCATGCTAGAATTGTATTAACCGGAAACATAATACATGTGTGAATACATAGACAAACATTGTGTCACTAGTATGCCTCTACTTGACTAGCTTGTTTATCAAAGATGGTTATGTTTCCTAGCCATGGACAAAAGAGTTGTCATTTGATTAAACGGGATCACATCATTAGGAGAATGATGTGATTGACATGACCCATTCCGTTAGCCTAGCACTTGATCGTTTAGTATGTTGCTATTGCTTTCTTCATGACTTATACAATGTTCCTACAACTATGAGATTATGCAACTCCCGTTTACTGGAGGAACACTTTGTGTGCTACCAAATGTCACAACGAATCGGGTGATTATAAAGGTGCTCTCAGGTGTCTCCGAAGGTACATGTTGGGTTGGCGTATTTCGAGATTAGGTTTTGTCACTCCGATTGTCGGAGAGGTATCTCTGGGCCCTCTCGGTAATACTCATCACCTAAGCCTTGCAAGCTGTAACTAATGAGTTAGTTATGAGATGATGTATTACGGAACGAGTAAAGAGACTTGCGGTAACGAGATTGAACTAGGTATTGATACCGACGATCAAATCTCGGGCAAGTAACATACCGATGACAAAGGAACAACGATGTTGTTGTGCGGTTTCGACCGATAAAGATCTTCGAGAATATGTAGGAACCAATATGGGCATCCAGGTCCCGCTTATTGGTTATTGACCGGATACGTGTCTCGGTCATGTCTACATTGTTCTCGAACCGTAGGGTCCGCACGCTTAAGGTTTCGATGACAATTATATTATGAGTTTATGAGTTTTGATGTCTTCAAGTTTGTTCGAGTTAGGATGTGATCACGACATGACGAGGAGTCTCAAATGGTCGAGACATAAATATTGATATATTGGACGGATATATTTGGACACCGGAAATGTTCCGGAGAGTTTGGGAATATACCGAGCTTCGGAGGTTACCGAACCTCATGGTAAGTATATGGGCCTTATTGGGCCCTATTGGAAGGAGGAGAAGGAGCAAGGGAAGGGGCGCGCCCCCAAGCCCAATCCGGGTGGGGGGGGGCCCGCCCCCCTTCCTTCTCTCCTTCCCCCTCTTCCTTCCTACTACTACTACTCCTTCCTTCCCTCCAACTTGATTAGAAAGGAGGAAACCTACTTGGAGTAGGTTTCCCCTCCCTATGGCGCCCCTTGGGCCGGCCACCTCCTCCCTCCCTCCTTTATATACGGGGGTAGGGGGGCACCCTAGACACACAAGTTGATCATTGAGATCGTTCCTTAGCCGTGTGCGGTGCCCCCCTCCACGATATTACACCTCGGTCATATTGTAGCGGTGCTTAGGCGAAGCCCTGCAACAGGAGAACATCAAGATCGTCACCACGCCATCATGCTGACGGAACTCCCCCCTGCGCCTCTGCTGGATCGGAGATCGGGGGTACATCATCAAGCTGTACGTGTGTCAAGAACTCGGAGGTGCCGGAGTAACGGTGCTTGGATCGGTTGGACCGGGAGGACGTACGACTACTTCCTCTACGTTGCGTCAACGCTCGCTTTGGTCTACGAGGGCACGAGACAACACTCTCCCTCTCGCTGCTATGCATCACCATGATCTTGCATGTGCGAGGAAATTTTTGAAATTACTACGTTCCCCAACAAAGGGCATCCGAGCCTAGGTTTTATGCGCGTTGATGTTATATGCACGAGTAGAACACAAGTGAGTTGTGGACGATATAAGTCATACCGCCTACCAAAGATGTCATACTTTGGTTCAGCGGTATTGTTGGATGAAGCGCCCGGACCGACATTACGCAGACGCTTACGCGAGACTGGTTCTACCAACGTGCTTTGCACATGGTGGTCTGGCGGGTGTCGGTTTCTCCAACTTTAGTTGAACTGAGTGTGGCTATACCGTCCTTGTGAAGGTTAAACGAGTCTATTTGACAAACAATCATTGTGGTTTTGATGCGAGGTAAGAACGGTTCTTGCTAAGCCCGTAGCAGCCACGTAAAATTTGCAACAACAAAGTAGAGGACGCCTAACTTGTTTTTGCGGGGCATGTTGTGATGTGATATGGTCAAGACGTGATGCTATATTTTATTGTATGAGATGATCATGTTTTGTAACCGGTTATCGGCAATCGGCAGAGCCATATGGTTGTCGCTTATTGTATGAAATGCAACGCTCTGTAATTGCTTTACTTTATCACTAAGCGGTAGCGATAGTCGAGAAGCAATAGATGGCGAAACGACAACGATGCTACGATGGAGATCAAGGTGTCGCTACCGGTGACGATGGTGATCACGACGGTGCTTCGGAGATGGAGATCACAAGCACAAGATGATGATGGCCATATCATATCACTTATATTGATTGCATGTGATGTTTATCCTTTATGCATCTTATCTTGCTTTGATTGACGGTAGCATTTCAAGATGATCTCTCACTAATTATCAAGAAGTGTTCTCCCGAGTATGCACCGCTATGCGAAAGTTCTTCGTGGCCGAGACACCACGTGATGATCGGGTGTGATAGGCTCTACATTCAAATACAACGGTGCAAAACAGTTGCACACGCGAATACTCAGGTTATACTTGACGAGCCTAGCATATACAGATATGGCCTCGGGACACGGAGACCGAAAGGTCGAGCGTGAATCATATAGTAGATATGATCAACATAGTGATGTTCACCATTGAAACTACTCCATCTCACGTGATGATCAGACATGGTTTAGTTGATTTGGATCACGTGATCACTTAGATGACTAGAGAGATGTCTGTCTAAGTGGGAGTTCTTAAGTAATATGATTAATTGAACTTAAATTTATCATGAACTTAGTCCTGGTAGTATTTTGCAACTTATGTTGTAGATCAATAGCTTGCGTTGTTGCTTTCATATGTTTATTTTGATATGTTCCTAGAGAAAACTGCATTGAAAGATGTTAGTAGCAATGATGCGGATTGGATCCGTGATCTGAGGTTTTATCCTCATTGTCGCACGTAAGAATTATGTCCTTGATGCACCGCTAGGTGCGGACCTATTGCAGGAGCAGATCTGAGACGTTATGAATGTTTGGCTAGCTCAATATGATGACTACTTAATAGTTTTGTGCACCATGCTTTATGGCTTAGAATCGACTTAAAAGATGTTTTGAACGTCATGGACCATATGAGATGTTCCAGAATTGAAGTTAATATTTCAAGCAAATACCGAGTTGAGAGATATGAAGTCTCCAACAAGTTCTATAGCTAAAAGATGGAGGAGAATCGCTCAACTAGTGAGCATGTACTTAGATTGTCCGGTACTTCAATCGCTTGAATCAAGTGGGAGTTAATCTTCCAGCTTAAGATAGTGATTGATGAAATTCTCTAGTCACCATCACTAAGTTACTAGAACTTCGTGATGAACTATAGTATGCAAGGATGACGTAAACGATTCCCAAGCTCTTCGTGATGTTGAAATCGACGAAGGTAGAAATCAAGAAAGAGCATCAAGTGTTGATGATTGACAAGACCACTAGTTTCAAGAGAAGGGCAAAGGAAAGAAAGGAACTTCAAGTGGAAAGACAAGCAAGTTGTCACTCTCGTGAAGAGGACCAAAGCGGGACCAAAGCCTGAAACTGAGTGCTTACACTGCAAAGGAAATGGTCACTGGAAGCGGAAATGCCCTAAATATTTGGTGAATAAGAAGGATGGCAAAGTGAACAAGGGTATATTTGATATACAGATGTTTGATGTGTGCCTTACTAGTGTTTATTGTAGCCCCGAGTATTTGATACTTGTTAGGTTGCTAAGATTAGTAACTCAAACAGAGTTACGTATAAACAGAGACTAGTTGAGGGTGAAATGACGATGAGTGTTGGAAGTAGTTCCAAGATTCATATGATCATCATCGCACACTCCCTATACTTTCGGGATTAGTGTTAAACCTAAATAAATGTTATTTGGCGCTTATGCTAAGCATGAATATGATTTGATCATGTTTATTGTATACGCTTATTCATTTAAAGTTAGAGAATAAATTGTTATTCTGCTTACATGAATAAGACCTTCGATGGTCATACACCCAATGAACATAGTTTGTTGGATCTCGATCGTAGTGATACATATATTCATAATATTGATGCCAAAAGATGCAAAGTTAATAATGATAGTGCAACTTATTTGTGGCAATCGCTGTTTGGGTCATATCGGTGTAAAGCGATGAAGAAACTCCATAAAGATGGATTTTCGAATCACTTGGTTATGAATCATTTGATGCTTGTAACCGTGCCTTTGGGCGAGATGACTAAAACTCCGTTCTTCGAACAATGGAACGAGCAACAAACTTGTTGGAAATAATACATACCGATGTATGCGCACCAATGAGTATTAAGGCTCGTGGCGGTATTGTTATTTTTCGACCTTCACAGATGATTTGAGCAGATATGGGGATATCTACTTGATGAAACATAAGTCCGAAACATTTGAAAAGTTCAAAGTATTTCAGAGTGAAGTGGAAAATCATCGTGACAAGAAAATAAGGTTTCTATGATCTCGATCATGAGACAAATATTTGAGTTACGAGTTTGGTCTTCGCTAAAACAACGTGAAATAGTTTCACAAATTCGTGCCACACCGAACACCACATCATAATGGTGTGTCCGAACGTCATAACCATACTTTATTGGATATAGTACAATCTATGATGTTTCTTACCGATTTACCAATATCGTTTTTGGGATCATGCATTAGAGATAGCTGCATTCACATTAAAAAGGGCACCATCTAAATCCGTTGAGACGACACTATATGAACTGTGGTTTAGCAAGAAACCAAAGTTGTCATTTCTTAAAGTTTGGGGCTGCAAAGCTTATATGAAAAAGTTTCATCCTGATAAGCTCAAACCCAAATCGGAGAAATGCGTCTTCATAGAATACCCAAAGGAAATTGTTGGGTACACCTTCTATCACAGATCCGAAGGCAAAACATTCATTGCTAATAAATGGATCCTTTCTAGAGAAGGAGTTTCTCTCGAAAGAAGTGAATGGGAGGAAAGTAGAACTTGATGAGGTAATTGTACCTTCTCCTTATTGAAAGTAGTTCATCACGTAAATCTGTTCCCGTGACTACTACACCAATTAGTGAGGAAGCTAATGATGATGATCATGTAACTTCAGATCAAGTTACTACCGAATCTAGTGAGGTAAACCAGAGTAAGATCCGCACTGAGTGGTACGGTAATCCTGCTCGAAGTCATGTAACTAGACCATGATGAACCTACGAACTATGAGGAAGCGATGATGAGCCCAGATTCGCGAAATGGCTTGAGGCCATGAAATCGAGATGAGATCCATGTATGAGAACAAAGTATGGACTTTGGTGGAGTTGTTCGATGATCGGCAAGCCATAGAAAATAAATGGATCTTTAAGAGGAAGACGGACGCCGATAGTAGTGTTACTATCTACAAAGCTAGACTTGTCGAAAAAGGTTTTGACAAAGTTCAAGATGTTGAATACAATGAGATTTTCTCACTCGTATCGATGCTTAAAAGTCCGTCTCGAATCATGTTAGCAATTGCCACATTTTTTTGAAATCGGCAAAAGGATGTCAAAACGCATTTCTTAATGGGTTTATTAAAGAAGAGTTGTATATGATGCAACCAGAAGGTTTTATCAAATCCTAAAGGTGCTAACAAAATGTGCAAGCTCCAGTGATCCATCTATGGACTGGTGCAAGCATCTTGGAGTTAGAATATACGCTTTGATAAGTTGATCAAAGCATATAGTTTATACAGACTTGCAAAGGAAGCCTGTATTTACTAGAAAGTGAGTGGGAGCACTACAAAGATTTCGATAAGTATATGTGAATGACATATTGTAGATCAGAAATAATGTAGAATTATTCTGCAAAGCATAAAGGAGTGTTTGAAAGGAGTTTTTCAAAGAAAGACCTCAGTAAAGCTACTTACATATTGAGCATCAAGATCTATTGAGATAGATCAAGACGCTTGATAAGATTTTCAATGAATACATACCTTGACAAGATTTTGAAATAATTCAAAATGGAACAGTCAAAGAAGGAGTTCTTGCCTATGTTGCAAGGTGTGAAATTGAGTAAGACTCAAGACCCGGCCATGGCAGAAAATAGAAAGAGAATGAAAATCATTCCCTATGCCTTAGTCATAGGTTCTATAAAGTATGCTATGCTGTGAACCAGACATATTGTATACCTTGCTCTGAGTTTGGCAAAGGAATACAATTTTGATCTAATAGTAGATCACTGGACAACGGTCAAGAATATCCTTAGTAAGGACTACAGAGATGTTTCTCGATTATGGAGGTGATAAAAGAGTTCGTTGTAAAAGTTACATCAGTGCAAACTTTTACACTGATCCAGATAACTCTAAGTCTCAATCTGGATACATATTGAAAGTGGGAACAATTAGCTAGAGTAGCTCCATGCAAAGCATTGTGGACATAGAATATTTGCAAAATACATACGGCTCTGAATGTGACAGACCCGTTGACTAAGATTCTCTCACGAGCAAAACATGATCACACCTTAGTACTCTTTGGGTGTTAATCACATAGCGATGTGAACTAGATTATTAATTCTAGTAAACCCTTTGGGTGTTGGTCACATAACGATGTGAACTATGGGTGTTAATCATATACAGATATGATTATTGGTGTTAAATCACATGGCGATGTGAACTAGATTATTGACTCTAGTGCAAGTGGGAGATCAAGGAAATATGCCCTAGAGGCAATAATAAAGTTATTATTTATTTCCTTATTTCATGATAAATGTTTATTATTCATGCTAGAATTGTATTAACCGGAAACATAATACATGCGTGAATACATAGACAAACATAGTGTCACTAGTATGCCTCTACTTGACTAGCTTGTTTATCAAAGATGGTTATGTTTCCTAGCCATGGACAAAAGAGTTGTCATTTGATTAAACGGGATCACATCATTAGGAGAATGATGTGATTGACATGACCCATTCCGTTAGCCTAGCACTTGATCGTTTAGTATGTTGCTATTGCTTTCTTCATGACTTATACAATGTTCCTACAACTATGAGATTATGCAACTCCGCTTATCGGAGGAACACTTTGTGTGCTACCAAACGCCGAACGAATCGGGTGATTATAAAGGTGCTCTCTGGTGTCTCCGAAGGTACATGTTGGGTTGGCGTATTTCGAGATTAGGTTTTGTCACTCCGATTGTCGGAGAGGTATCTTTGGGCCCTCTCGGTAATACTCATCACCTAAGCCTTGCAAGCTGTAACTAATGAGTTAGTTATGAGATGATGTATTACGGAACGAGTAAAGAGACTTGCCGTAACGAGATTGAACTAGGTATTGGATACCGACGATCAAATCTCGCAAGTAACATACCGATGACAAAGGAACAACGATGTTGTTCAGGCGGTTCGACCGATAAAGATCTTCGTAGAATATGTAGGAACCAATATGGGCATCCAGGTCCCGCTATTGGTTATTGACCGATACGTGTCTCGGTCATGTCTACATTGTTCTCGAACCGTAGGGTCCGCACGCTTAAGGTTTCATGATGCTTATATTATGAGTTTATGAGTTTTGATGTACCGAAGTTTGTTCGAGTTAGGATGTGATCACGACATGACGAGGAGTCTCAAATGGTCGAGACATAAATATTGATATATTGGACGGATATATTTGGACACCGGAAATGTTCCGGGAGAGTTTGGGAATATACCGGAGCTCC
Organism: Aegilops speltoides; assembly: GCA_021437245.1. Lineage (NCBI taxonomy): Eukaryota > Viridiplantae > Streptophyta > Magnoliopsida > Poales > Poaceae > Aegilops > Aegilops speltoides. The sequence continues at coordinate 134,516,060 of CM038142.1, read as the reverse complement.
GGGAGGTTACCGGAACCCCCGGTAAGTATATGGGCCTTATTGGGCCCTATTGGAAGGGAGGGAGAAGGAGCAAGGGAGGGGGCGCGCCCCCCCAAGCCCAATCCAAATTGGGAGGGGGGCCGGCCCCCCCTTTCCTTCTCTCCTTCCCCCTCTTCCTTCCTACTACTACTACTCCTTCCTTCCCCCTCCAACTTGATTAGGAAAGGAGGGAAACCTACTTGGAGTAGGTTTCCCCTCCCTATGGCACGCCCCTTGGGCGGCCACCTCCTCCCTCCCTCCTTTATATACGGGGCACGGGGCACCCTAGACACACAAGTTGATCATTGAGATCGCTCTTAGCAGTGTGCGGTGCCCCCTCCACGATGTTACACCTCGGTCATATTGTAGCGATGCTTAGGCGAAGCCCGCGACAGAGAACATCAAGATCGCCACCACGCCATCGTCGACGGAACTCCCCGCGCCTCGCTGGATCGGAGATCGGGGTACGCCATCGAGCTGTACGTGTGTCAAGAACTCGGAGGTGACGGAGTAACGGTGCTTGGATCGGTTGGACCGGGAGGACGTACGACTACTTCCTCTACGTTGCATCAACGCTTCCGCTTCGGTCTACGAGGGTACGTAGACAACACTCTCTCCTCTCGTTGCTATGCATCACCATGATCTTGCGTGTGCGTAGGAAATTTTTTGAAATTACTACGTTCCCCAACAACTGGTGCATCACATTCATACATATCAAGGGGATTTGTGGATAAGTATAACCTGCCAACCCAAGCCCTTAGGTCACCCATGTTAGTAACCTCGCCAGGAGCAGAATATATGGCTAGCCTATGGTGTGATCGGTTACTATTAAGGATTGGTAACTACATGTTTCCCTCAGACCTAATAGTATTGGAATCACAAGGACTGGATGTAATATTAGGCATGGATTGGTTATCAAAGTATGGAGGGAGCATTGACTGCGCGAGTAAGTCGATTATGCTCACCACCCCAGAAGGAAGAAGGATTAAGTATGTATCCCGGCATGTGCTTTAGAGGACTCAAGTGAATTCCTTATCAGGAGTTGTACAGGAGGAAGTACCAGTGGTGAAGGATGTCCCTGATGTATTTCCAGAGGAGTTGCCAGGCATGCCACCGGATAGAGACATAGAGTTTTTGATTGAGCTTTTGCCAGGCACAGGGCCAATATCTAAGAGACCGTATCGGATGCCCGCAAAGGATTTGGAGGAAATTAAGAAGCAAATTAAGGGGATTGCCTAGATAAAGGAAAGGATGAGCAAAGGAAAGGCCAAAGGATTTCGTGAGGATGAGCATGACACCTTATGGTTTGAGCATCGCATATATGTCCCTAATAACCCCGAGATCAGGAAGTTGATTCTGCAAGAGGCCCATGATTCGCCGTATTCGATTCACCCAGGAAACACCAAGATGTATCTGGATTTGAAGGATAGTTTCTGGTGGACCGGAATGAAGAAAGACATTGCTGAGTATGTAGCAGTATGTGATGTATGTCAGAGAGTGAAGGCAGAGCGTCAGAAGCCAGCAGGATTGCTACAGGCGTTGCCGATACCCAAATGGAAGTGGGATAAGTTAGGCATGGATTTTATCACAGGATTGCCCAGGACTCGTTCAGGCTATGACTCGCTATGGGTTGTAGTCGATCGGTTGATGAAGGTAGATCATTTCATCCCGGTGAAGACCACTTACACCAGTGCTAAGTTGGCAAAGATATACATGACCAGGATGGTATGTCTGCATGGAGTTCCGAGGACCATTGTACCAGATAAAGGAACCCAGTTTACCTCAAAGTTTTGGAATCAGTTGCATGAGACTTTGGGTACCAGGCTAGAGTTTAGTACAACCTTTCATCCACGGACAGATGGACAGACCAAGAGAGTCAATCAGATTCTGGAGGACATGTTGAGAGCTTGTGCGCTAGATTATGGATCTAGTTGGGACGACAATTTGCCATCTGCAGAGTTCTCTTACAACAACAATTATCAAGCCAGTTTGAAGATGGCCCCTTTCGAAGCTTTGTATGGAAGAAGGTGCAGGAAACTGTTGTTGTGGGATGAAGTTGGAGACCATCAGTTGTTTGGACCATATTTGATTAAGGAGTCCGAAGAGAAGGTTAAGTTGATTCGCGACAGACTCAAGGTAGCCTAGTCTAGGCAAAAGAGTTATGCGGATTCTAAACGCAAAGAGACAGTTAGGAAGTCGGAGACAGAGTGTATCTTCATGTGTCCCCACTTCGGGGAGTTAAGCGTTTTGGAGTTAAAGGAAAGTTAGCACCACATTTTGTGGGACCATACAAAGTATTGGAGCGTATGGGAGAAGTTGCTTACAAACTGGAATTTCCAGAAGGATTGTCAGTAGTTCACGATGTGTTCCACGTTTCCCAGTTGAAGAAGTGCCACGCAGAGATGGCCGACATCCCCCTGAGAGATACAGTGCCACTGGAAGCGGTTCAGCTGGATAGTGATTTGACCTACGAGGGGAAACCAGTTAAGATTCTTGAGTTTGCCAGCCGAGTCACATGCAGCAAGGTTATCAAGTTCTGCAAAGTTTAGTGGAGCCACCATAACGAAGATGAAGCCACCTGAGAACGAGAGGAAAACATACGGAAGGACCAGCCGCACCTATTTTCTAGCCAACCCGAATCTTGAGGGCGAGATTCATCTTAAGGGGGGTAGGTTTGTAACATCCCATAATTTCAATTTGGAATGTTATACATTAGATCATCATTGCATATCACATTTTATTGCACTTTGGTTGATCCTAGAAATTCTACGCAACTCAAGGACCCATGGAAAGAGTTGGGGATTTTGCTATTTTCATATTTGAGTTTTCTCAAATTTTGAAAAGAGGATCATTTGGTTTTAATTATTTTTCTCTTCAAATATTTCCAATAAGAAAATAAAAGAGAGGGGATAAAATGACTTCTCCAAAATAAAGAAATATTTGAGGAAAAATATTAAAATCAAATAAGAATTTAATTCGGAGTTTTAGTGCTATTTTATTTGAATTAGGAAAAAAATGCGTTTTTCCAAATTGCACTAGAGGCCCAAATAAATGTTCACTTTGTCCGCAATATTATTAGAGGACTGTGAAAATTTATTTCAAGATTTTTGGAGTCTGTTTAGTATTTCTTTTGTTAGTTTTTCTGCGTCAGGATTTATTAAAAAAAGTAACCGACCTAACCGGGCCGTGTCCGACCTGGACTCCCGACCCAGCCGGCCCTTATAAGGCCCAAGGCCACCCCGCCACCAAACCCTAGCGACCGCCCTGCCCCGCCTCGAATCCCACGTTGCCACCGCCTTGCCGAGCCGCCGCCGCCGCCTGCCGTCAGCGACCCACCACTGGGCCGGCCGCCGCCGCCACCACCGCCACCGACCCCGCCGCCGCCGAGGTAGCCGCCGCCGCCGAGGTAGCCGCCGCCGCCGTACGGTTTTTCTTAAAAACCGATCGGTTTTTTAGAAACCTAGATCCATTTTTTTAGATTCGGTTCGGTTTTTTCGGTTTAGTTAAATAGCGGATGTTCGTCTGTACGTTCGTTTTAACGAACATTGTTAGTCCGTTAGCCACAGAAAACGAACGTTCATTCGTTAGCCTGTTCATCGCGTTTTATTTTTTAGGGTTTTTCCGCGATTATTTTTTATCATGATTTCTGCCCTGATCTTCGTTTTAGTTCATCTTTTCGCTCGTTTATCCGATTTAGGTGATTCAAGTGCCTAGATCTTCGTCTCGAAGCCCTCTTTCTGTTTAACCAACTTGAACAAGATTTTGTTACTGTAAAAATTTGACTTTAGTCTAGATTAGTAAAGGGATCTTGTTTCTTTCGTGGTTTGAGTTTCGTTGCTCCGTTTGATTTGATTCTTTTTGCAAATCGGAGTTCTTGAGTTGAACTTTCTGGTTAGATCTGTTATTTGAGTTTTATCCATGCTTCTAGTTGAGTGCTTATGTATGTTATTGTTTGTTTGCGATAGAATACCCGAAGTGCTAAGCGTGCTACTACGAGTCTCTAGGTTTTGCGGATCATCAGCAAGGCAAGTAACACTTTGATCATACCTCTTTATTACCCAGTTTTATGCATTAGATCAACCCTAAAACATTGCGTGGTTAGGATTTGATTAACATGTGGGTTTGGGAAGTAGATGATGAGGTAGAACCTATTGCCCTTTTATTATCAAACCTTTGGGAGTTACTTCTACTTTATGCTTATATTGCTATGCTATGCTATGCTCGTAGACATGGATTGGGTGAGTGTATCCATGATAGATGTGAGTATTGTTAATTAATGATTAACTTAAGGTGGCTACTTAAATACACATATGGGTGGATTGGTTGAGACACCCTGGAGTACCCAGTGGTTGTCAGGGCACCTGGAGAATCCAGTGTTGTCCTAGGATATCCCGGAGTGCCCATGTGATCATCCTACGTTTTGCCACCCAGGCTCAAAGGGATCATAAGATTATTCATGCTGGGAACTTCCTTGTGCAGCCACAAGCCAATATGGGGTCTAGCATAGTTGAGTAAGTTGCGTGAAGCTCTTGAAGAGGTAGACTAGTAGATGTAGTGGGTTGTAGGTGGTACTGTCTACCCAGAGTAGAGTGTTAATGCTTCATAAAGACTATGTCTCTAATCTCCGACCATGGATGTGTTTGAGTCTTGTGGGGAAAAGTGTGCAAACCTCTGTAGAGTGTACAAACTAATCATGGTTAGACGTGTCCCCGGTTATGGACATCTATAGTATCTGGTTCTTGGATTATCATGTTGATCTCATCACTCTAATTTACTTTGTTGGGTTTAATGATGATGTTTAATTGGGATTGAGTTGGAGGAACCTTCTCAATGTTTATGAACCACCATGATAGTTAAATTAATTTATTCCTTTGTTGTAGGGAAAATTGGCTTTATGCAAAACTATAACCATAGAGCTTTCCGCCAGCCATATATGCATGTAGTGATAGCATTTATTCTGTTCATTACTCTGTGTGTTACATTGCCAACATATTCCATGTGCTGACCCGTTTCGGGCTGCAACATTTCATGCAGACTTTTCAGACGACGAGTAAGGTGCCATAGGTCGTTGTCGTTCACTCAGCTATGTCGTTGGAGTTGATGGGCTCACTTTTTCTTCCAAGACTTCCGCTATTATCGTTTTTAGATGGCTTTAAGCCATATTATTGTAATAAGTTCTCTTTTGAGACATTCGATGTAATAAGTGTGTGATTGAAACTCTGTTATAAATCCTCAAGTACTGTGCGTGTCAGCATCACCGATCCAGGGATGACACTGATGCACAGAGACTAGACTGTTTGAGGTCTGGTCGCTACAAGAGCTTTTCATGAGTAGTTGACAGTGTTTCACGACGACTTTAAAGTTCCTCGTACTTAACATGAAGATTCTTAATGTCTTCAATTAAGGACTGAGTTCGGGTCATTTCCGCATCCAACAGGTCATCACTTTTGTCTAGCAAATTTTGAATATGTTCCATAGCATTCTGTTGTTCAGTTGCAATTTTAGCAAGTGTTTTGTAGCTAGGTTTAGATTCACATTCAGAGTCATCTTCACTTGATATTTGAATTAAGCATCACGTGAGTTTACCTTGGCACCACGTGCCATGAAGTAGTAGGTGGGAGCAGAGTCATCCTCATCCTTAGCATCAGTGTTGGTGACGAGGCCATTGTCTTCAGTGTTGAAGATGGACTTGGAGACATACGCAGAAGCTAGAGCCAGGCTTGCCACACCGAAATTAGATTCCTCTTCAGATTCTACCTCTGCCTCCTCAGATGCAGGCTCCTCCTCTGAATCCATCTCCTTGCCAACAAACACATGAGCCTTGCTTGATGAGCTCTTCTTGTGTGATGAAGACTTCGACGAAGACTTGGAAGAAGACTTTGAGGATTTCTTCTTCTTCTTGTCATCAGAATCATATTCCTTGCTCTTCTTCTTCTTCTTCTTGGTCACATTGTCCCACTGTGGATACTCAGAGATGTAGTGACCAGGTTTCTTGCACTTGTGGCATGTTCTCTTCTTATGATCACGAGATGAAGCTTCAACTTTTCTAGAGCTGGGTCTTGAAGACTTTCTAAAGTCTTTCTTCTTAGTGAACCTCTGGAACTTTTTCACAAGCATAGCAAGCTCCTTTCCAATGTCTTCAGGATCACCAGAACTGCAGTCAGATTCTTCTTCAGATGAGGAAACAACCTTTGCTTTCAAAGCGCGAGTTCGGCCATAGTTGGGACCATAAATATCCCTTTCTCAGATAGCTGGAACTCATGTGTGTTGAGCCTCTCAAGTATGTCAGACGGATCGAGAGTCTTGAGGTCAGGGCGTTCTTGAATCATCAGGGCCAGGGTGTCAAATGAGCTGTCAAACGATCTTAGAAGGGTCTTGACGATTTCGTGCTTGGTGATCAGAGTGGCGCCGAGTGCATGAAGCCCATTTGTGATATCAGTGAGGCGATCAAATGTGAGCTGGACATTCTCATTGTCATTTCTCTTGAAGCGGTTGAAGAGATTGCGAAGAACACTGATCCTTGAGTCCCTCTGGGTTGAGACGCCTTCGTTGACCTTGGAGAGCCAGTCAGATGATGTTCTTGGCAGTCGAGTCCAGTTGAATGAACCTCTTGACATCAGCAACAGTGACACCTTCACCGACCTTGGGAATGCAGTTCTTGACGACATACCAGAGGTCGACGTCAATGGCTTCAAGATGCATACACATCTTATTCTTCCAGTAGGGGTAATCGGTGCCATCGAAGACAGGGCACGCACCAAAACTTTGATTATCCCTGCAGTCGACATAGCTAAACTCCAGGTGGTTAAACCGAATCACACAAAACAAGGGAGCGCCTTGCTCTGATACCAATTGAAAGTGCTAGTTATCGACTAGAGTGGGTGAATAGGCAATTTTTATGAAAGTCTTCAAAACACGAGGGTTTTGAAGACAAATAGTAGCAATGAACCTATTGGTATGCAGCGGAAGGTAGACTACACTAGACAAGCCATAGTCAAGTAAGCAATGAAGTGGAAGCACGAAGACTATTAGCAGCTAGGTAGTAAGGATCAGGATGGAAGATAGTATGAAGCCAAACAACAACAGTGATCACACAGTGAAGACAATCAGATCATGCAGGGAGGCAATGACTTCACGAAGACAAACTGTAAGTAAGGAGAGGTAAAGGATAGAACCAGTTGCTTGGAGGGGACAAGGATTCGTTGGACCAGTTCCAGTTGCTGTGACAACTTTACATCTGGTTAGGGAGGCTGAGATTCAACTCAGAAGACCGCGTCTTCACCTTATTCCCCTTGAGCTAAGGACACTTAGCCCTCGCCCAATCAGTCTGGTAAGTCTTCAAGGTAGACTTCCAAACCTTCACACACTTCGTTCACTGGCAATCCACAATGACGGTTGGATGCTCAGAACGCGACGCCTAACCGGCTGGAGGATTCACAGTCCTCAAGTGTAATAAGTATTCAGATCATGCAGACAAAAAGACTTCAGTGATGCCCAACACTCTTTGGCTCTAGGTGTTTTGGGCTTTGTCCTTGCAAGGGTTTCTCTCTCAAATGCTTCGAAGGTGGGTTGCTCTCAAACGACAAAAGCTGTGCACTAACTCTGAGCAGCCACCAATTTATGGTGTAGGGGGTGGGCTATTTATAGCCAGGAGGCAACCCGACCTGATTTGTCCAAAATGACCCTGGGTCACTAAGGAACTAACACATGTCCAATAAAGCTGACTTATCCAGCTCTGGATAAGATTTGCTCTCATTGTCTTTGCTCGAAGACATAGGATTTGGTTGAGCATCACATCAGTCACTCTGACTTTGTTCACTTTGACCCCACTTAACAATATAGTGGATCCTATGACTCAACAAAGAAGAAAAGGAAACTATGAAACAACTATGTGTTTGCACTCCATAGTCTTCACACGATGTCTTCTCATGTCATAGTCTTCAATGTGAATATCTTCATAGATCACCATTGCCTTCAATGTCTTCACACATTTTTAGGGGTCATCTCTGGTAGGTAAACCGAATCAATATGGGACTACTACCTGTGTTATCCTGCAATTCTCACAAACACATTAGTCCCTCAACCAAGTTTGCCGCCAATACTCCAAAACCAACTAGGGGTGGCACTAGATGCACATACGTGGGTTGCACATCCTCTTCTGGAATGCTTGACATGGAGGCCTGAGGTCGAGGACCTTTGCGAAGACTTTTGAAGGAAGGCGACGCCTGTGGTGAAGGGATTGTGAAATCCATGTCTTCAGGACTTTCTTGATTAGTCTCAAGCACCGGAGTGGTGACTTGAGCTATTTGAGTGCGCAAAATAGCTTCATTATCCAAGGGCATATCTTGAGTGATTGGTGTCATGGGACAGGGCGTCAAAGGACGGTACTGATCAACTCACTACTCGTTGGAGCAGGCGATGATACCACGGGATTGGGTTCAATTTGAGGAAGGACTTCATCATCTTCGACATGGTCCTCATGACCAATGTCTTAAGCTGTGATGGGATCAACAGCTGGAACTTCTTCATCTTGAGGAGCCTCTGTGGAAGCATGCTCAAGGATCACTAGATGACACTCACAATTGGTTGAGGCAGGTAGAGCAATAGAGATTGGTTCGACATTCAGCGGTTCTTAGGCAGAAACACACTCTTTGTGGGAAGACTTTGAAGCTTTAATTTTCACCTTCTTCTTGGAGGGCGCAGCGTCAAGGGCATCATGGAGCTTCCTCTTTTGGGCTTCAGCCTTAGCTTGCCGAGTTTTCTTTTGCTCAGAAGCTGTTGAGGCGACCTTTGGCTTCGAGCCAGTCATGCTGGCAGGGAAGACTATGCTAGGTCGTTCCTAACTTGGAGCATCGGATTTGGCTTCAACAGACTTCTTGCTCTTCTTGGCAGCAAGCTTGGGGTCGATGCCAGGACGCCCAAGTGCCTTTCTCTTCTCAGGCTCATTGTGTGGTTGCACACACTTCTGCGCATAGTACTTCATGTGCTCGCATGAGCCTTTGGCTTCTTGACGCTTCTTGTTGAACTGGTCCTTGAGGTCATGCATCATCTGCTCTAAGTTTTGCACATCAGCAACACTGAGATTGGCCACATGCTTCTTGAACTGTGCCTTCTCATAATCGATCTTGTTCTTCATCTCAACAATTTACTGAGTGATGGAAAGTTCGTTGGCAATGGCTCCTTGAAAGGTGACGTTGATGTCCACTGCCAGCTGCAAATCATCAATGTTGATGTTTTGATTCTCGAACCATTCATCAATGAAGTTGTTGAGAATGCCAGCATCGAACAAAGGCAGGTCCTGGAAGATCTCAGCCTCTTGTTTGCTCTTGATCAACTATTCGAGAGCATCATCTACAAGATCTTCATCACTTGACAGATCAATGGTGTTGTCTTCATTGCGCAGAATGGCAGCAGGAGTGAGTGCATGCCCAGAAACCTTCTTTGGCTTTGGCTTCTTGGTTCTCTTAGAGATGCGGCACTGATCTTCAGACTTCACACTTGATTCAGGCAGTGCCGTTTTCAATGGCTTCATAGTCGAAGCTTTTGGAGCAGCAGAGGGCTTTGAAGCTTTTAACTTCTTCTTCTGCTTCGGTGGTGCAGGAGCATCCTCAGAGTCTGCATCATCAGCGGATTGTTCTACTGTGACCCTCTGAGCAACAATATGGGAGAGGAGTCCATCAAAGCCATTGAAGGGGCCGATGGCATTGGGATTGGCATCACGTGTGCCAGCAGTCCTTGGAGCAGACGGGCCAGGATTGAAGTTGAGTCTGAATGCCTTCCTGTTCTTGGCGGCAGACTCCTTTGCAAACTGGAAGTTGCGCTTGTAGAGATCATTGTCACGACATCATCAAAGATATGATGGATCGGCATTTTCTGGCTGAGGTCCTCGAACCATGCATGGATAGAAGCCTTGAGCAATAGCTTCAGGCTTCGTCTTCGGTGGAAAATTCTTGTAAAGAATATCGCCCCACAGGCGCTTAATAGCATTCTTTTCTGCATACTTAGGTGTGACGAAGTTATACTTGAACCATTGCTCAGCCCAATATCTTCGGATCCATTGGATTCTGGTCTTGCGCTGATTGTAGTTCTCCTCAGGACCGGACTTGTAAAGTTCGTATAGATCTGGTGACAGGTCCAGAGCCGTATTGCCACGGTGTTGCCTACCACCTTTCCTTGCTGATTTTTTAGTAGCCATAGTATTCAGACAGAGAGGCTTCAAAGGGCTTCTGACGACTTGTCAAACAAGAACTGGCTTCAGGAGATTCAATATGATGTTGTAAGAATTCTGAAAACGAATGCAGACTATGTGAACCAAGGGATTCTCCCACGGACATGTACATGTGACAACATTAGAGATGTGAGGGAAGGGAAAGAGGTCGTATGCATTCTCAGAAGATTTTGAAGATAAATCAGTTTGAAGACATTGAACTCATATTGCAAAGACATTCACTTATTTGAAGTGAGTTAGTTCCAGATTTGTAAGAATCCATGAATAAGAACAAGTGAGGAATATAACTAGTTGTGGAGAATAAGTGAACATACTTGCAAGATATGAGATTCAGAAACAGAAAGATCCATATTTGGAAGTGCAGAAACCAATTTTGGGTGAAGTGGACGGATTTGACAGATTGAAAAAGCGGTAAAAAGCGAGTTTTATTTACCACTTGAAGAACTGCTAGATGGGGCACAACGGATGCCGAGCAGTCCATTCTCCCGTGCTCTAACTTGGCGACGGAAGACACCTATGGCGGCGGAGGAGAAGACGAGGTCCGCGGATGGCGTGAAGACGTCGTCGGAGCAGTTGCGGCAGCTAAGCGCTTTGACTCCGGCGGTGACGGAAGCTAGCGGTGGCGCTAGGGTTTGAGCGACATGGCAAGGTGGGAGAAGAGATAATGACCGCACGGGTGGAAGTATTTATAAGGAGGAGGGCGACGCAGCGCAATTATGCAAGTGCCCCTGGTGGTTCACATCTGGTGGACACGTGGCGTGCATGCAACTTATCAAGAGTTGAGCCATGTTCCCACGCACGCCTGGATTGTCGGGTGGTCGTTCTGGCCTCTCTGGTTTTCAGGAAAAAGACAAGTCACTAAAATCAGTTTTAAATGTGTGTCTCTGTATCTTCAGCTGACAAGGACAAGTGAAGACATTCGGCACGTGATAATGCATATGACTAGACAGAGAGAATTTGAGGGAGTAGCACAGATGGGGTCAGGGTCCGATCATATTCACTTAGGTCAGAAGAATAGCAACTTGAAGACATAGCTATAAGTGAATGATGTAGAGGACAGCACACACACACACACACACACACACACACACATATATATATATATATATATATATATATATATATATATAGGAAAATAGGTTGGTACTCCTAGGAGTACATACTCCTCCCTCGTTTCAGTCCCGCAAAAAAAAGACGCACCGCCTAACCTGCTGGACACAAGAGTTGGTGTTCCGTTGAACAAATTCCTGGTTTATAGGATCCCAGTCGATACATGTGCGCATGTGTAGTGCGCAAAAAAGAAAAAACTCTATCATCATCCTATTCCATATGAATTAAACCTCGTCTATCTTCGCCGCCATCGGCGACGACGGCAACTCTTTCTAGCCTGCGAGACTTCCTCGACCGTCGTCGTTGTATTCTTGGCCAATGGTGACGACGACCATGCGCATGCTACATCCATCCGCATGGGCAACGACATCGGCGAGACGCAGATGAGCAGGCGCTCTGGTGATCAAGTCGCGTAAATCGGCGGCCACAAAGACGGCTCACTGTCATTAGCAACATATATATATGCCCAGGTATGCACTGGCCTTTGGATGTGCTTATACTGAAAATCACATCTTTATTTCTTTGTAATTGTCCGTTGTTTCCTTGATTCATAGATCAATTTGCAATGAGTGATTATGTAAGTCCTTCTTGCCTCATGCAGTATCCATCCTCTCTTGGCTTGGCGATTATGTATGCGTTGCCACGGGAAATGAGCCGGGTTTCCAAAACTGTCGTGTGCAGATGACGGATGGTTGCTCAACGGCGAGGCGGGCCATTGGTCTTGGATGATGTCTCCATACGCTTTGCTGCTGACCAGGTCGAAGAACAAGATGCTCCCACGATGAAAAACACATGTATAAAGACCAAGCTAGCTAGCTACCTAGGAATGGCATTTTGTAGCTTGATCTGCATGCGTGTAATCAAAGAATACAGCATGCGCACGCACATGATTACGTATTGATCTTGTGCATGTATGTAAACAACCCGTGTTGCCCAGATTAAAGGTCATATGTACCCCGTGCGTTCTTTTAATCTTAGATGGCCAGTGATCCAACTGGGCACATAATTCTTTACATAGAGCATATACCTTTTTTCATTTTTGAGCATCATGCACTTCTTTCGATCTCAGATGCATGAAGTATATACTCCATAAAAAAATCAGTACATATCATCCTTTAGTTTTCTCTGATCTAAGATGGGTGTACTCCATTTATTGCTCGCAATAATTGAATGTATCTAAATTTGGTTGGAAAAGAGTATATGTACATGTTTCGTTCTCGGTCGCATATACTCACATTTGGTGAATAATACACCGATGTATTTTGCAAGTCTAAAATCCTTTTGAATTTACAAGTATGACAAACTTCTTTTGGTTATTACCGGAAGTTTATACTTCCTCATGAAGGATTAATATATATGACCTCTTTGCATGATGATCATAATACTTGAAAAGGTAGTATATTTATCCGCACATGTAGTTTATGTTTAGGTAATGTAGTATATACTTCGTGTAAAAGATGCCGTATAAACTTCCTCGTGAAATATGTCATGTCTACTCTCCAATAAAATATGTAGTATATACTTCCTAAAAATGTTGTTGGACATACTCTCTTGCAAAATGAAGTATATAGTTCCAAGAAAACAAGTCGTATATACACTCTCATAAAGGATGAAGTATATACTTCCTCAAAAAAATTGTATATATTCTCTCTCAAAATGAAGTATATACTTCAAAAAAAGTTGTACATACACTCTCATAAAAGATGAAGTATATACTTCCTATAAAATGTTGTGTATGTACTCACATAAAATATAAAGTATATACTTCCTCACAAAATATGTACACACCCAAAAGATAAAAATAAAAAGGTATCATACACCTGCTCATAAGGAGAGAATATAATCCAACCGGAAGATAACAAACGTATCCACCTAAAGCAATCCATCAGCACCCACACGCTCCATTATTTTAGGGAGTAGCTACGCATGCAAACAAACTAGCTATTCTGTTTTGCTAATTAGCACGGTTGTTACTCGCTGCTATCGAGTATATACCCGTTTTACTCATTAAACCGCATCCACTAGAAGTGGGAGTATGTACTCTTGGGAGTATAAAAGAGGACAAACAAGGTGCACAGTTATCGTGGCGCTCCGAAGTCAAATTCCACATTAATGTACTCACACTCAGAGGGTAAGTCTTCATTGATTGAAGAAATACACTACTTTGTGTGTTGCACATCTAAGTCATCAACATGCATAAGCGTTAGGATGTGTGTCCATTCACCGGACATTTGAGGGTTCTAAGATATTTAGCTCACACCACAGATTGCAAAACCTTTTCTCATCCAAGGCTTTGTGAAGATATCTGCCAGTTGCTCTTCAATGTTGACGTGAATGATATCAATGTCTTCCTTGATGACATGATCTCTGAGAAAGTGATGATGAATCTCAATGTGCTTTGTTTTCGAGTGCTGAACTGGATTCTTGGCAGTCTTGATGGTGCTCATTGTCACAGAAGAGTGGCACATTCTTCAAGTTGATGCTATAGTCCTTGAGAGTTTGCTTCATCCAGAGAACCTGAGCACAGCAAGATCCAACAGCAATGTATTTAGATTCAGCAGTGGACATAGATACACAGTTCTGCTTCTTTGAAGACCAATAGACAAGGGATCGTCCAAGAAAGTGACATGTGCCTGATGTAGACTTGCGATCAACTTTGTCACCAGCATAATCAGCATCTGAGTATCCAACTAGATGAAATGCTGAGCCATTTGGATACCATAATCCTAGCGTTGGGGTGTGAGCAAAATATCAAAGAATTCGCTTCACTGCGAGGTGATGTGATTCATTTGGTGCCGCTTGGAATTGGGCACACGTGCAAATGCTAAGCATGATATCAGGCCTAGATGCACATAAGTACAATAAAGAACCAATCATGGAGCGGTATACCTTTTGATCGAACTCTTTACCATTGTCATCAGGGCCTAAATGGCTTTTGGTTGGCATTGGCGTCATGTACCCTTTGTAGTCTTGCATTCCAAACTTCTTCAGGCAGTCTTTGAGGTATTTTTCTTGTGATATGAAGATGCTATTTTGCTGTTGACGGATTTGAAGACCGAGGAAGGACTTCAGCTCTCCCATCATGGGCATCTAGTATTGCTCTTGCATCATGTATCCAAACTCATCACTGTATCTTTTATCGGTGCAACCGAAGATAATGCCATCCACATATATTTGGCACACAAACAGCTCACCATCATATGTCTTCGTGAAGAGAGTGGGATCTAGAGAACTAGGTTTGAAGCCTTTGCTCTTCAGGAATTCTTTGAGTGTGTCATACCAAGCGCGAGGTGCTTGTTTGAGGCCATACAGTGCCTTGTTGAGCTTGTATACCATATCAGGATGCTTTGGATCTTCAAAGCCAGGCGGTTGGGTAACATACGCTTCTTCTTCGATTTCGCTGTTGAGGAAGGCACTCTTCACATCCATTTGGTATAGAAGAATATTTTGGTGGTTGGCATAGGCTAGCAGTATGCGAATGGCTTCAAGCCTAGCCACGGGAGCAAATGTTTCATCGAAATCAATTCCTTCCACTTGTGTGTAACCTTGAGCAACAAGGCAGGCTTTGTTTTTGACAACTTGTCCAAGTTCATCTTGCTTGCTGTGATAGATTCATTTGGCGCTAATGATATTGTGCTTGCGAGGATCATGACGTTTGACAAGCTCCCAGACATTATTCAACTCAAACTGTTGAAGCTCTTCTTGCATATCTTGAATTCATTCAGGTTCCATGAAGGCTTCTTCAACTTTCTTGGGTTCAGATATAGAGACAAAAGCAAAGTGATCGCAGAAGTTTGCTAGTTGCGTAGCTCTTGATCGAGTAAGAGGATCTGGTGCGTTGATGCTATCAATAATCTTCTCAATTTGGACTTCATTTGCAACCTGAGGATGAACTAGATGAAGATTTTGCTCAGGCTGACTATTGTATTCATCTTCAGGATTGGCTTCAGACTGAGCATTGTCTTCATGGCTATTAGGTGCAGAAATGATGATCTCATCTTCAGCCAGTTCCTCGGTGGGTATGATTTCTCCAGTACCCATTAGCCTGATAGCTTCACCTGGTGTAGCTTCATCTAGCACATTTGGCAGGTGCTCCCTTTGTGAGCTGTTAGTCTCATCGAAACACACATCTACACTTTCAACCACTTTATAGTGAAAGAGTTTGAAGACTCTGTAGGTGTGCGAATCCTTTCCGTAACCAAGCATAAAACCTTCATGTGCTTTTGGTGCAAATTTAGAAGTGTGATGTGGATCCTTGATCCAGCTCCTAGCACCGCAAACTTTGAAGTAACTGACGTTTGGCTTCTTACCAGTCAGAAGTTCATAAGATGTCTTCTTGAAGAACTTGTGAAGATAAACTCTGTTGATGATGTGGCATGCAGTATCAATGGCTTCGGGCCAAAATTTTCTTAGAGTCTTGTATTCATCGAGCATGGTGCGTGCCATCTCAATGAGCATTTTGTTCTTGCGCTCTACGATGCCATTCTGCTGAGGTGTGTATGGAGTAGAGAACTCATGCGTGATGCCCAAAGTATCAAGATAAATGTCGAGGCCGACGTTCTTGAACTTAGTGCCATTGTCACTCTGGATGTGCTTGATCTTGACGCCGTAGTTCGTCATGGCTCGATTTGCGAAGCGTCTGAAGACATCCTGCACTTCATTCTTATAGAGAATTATGTGTACCTAGGTGTATCTCGAATAATCATCAACAATAACGAAGCCATAGAGATGTGTAGTGGTAGTAAGGGTAGAGTAGTGAGTAGGACCAAATAAGTCCATGTGAAGCGACTGGAAGGGATGTGAGGTAGTCATGATTGTCTTCGAGGGATGCTTGGCTCTAGTCATCTTCCCAGCTTCACAAGCACCACATAGATGATCCTTCTTGAACTTGACACCCTCGATGCCAATGATGTGCTTCTTATTTGCGGGAGTGTGTAAGTTCCTCATGCCCGCATGTCATAGCCGACAATGTCATAGCCAACACTGTGAAGCTTTTGCTAGAAGACATACGGCAAGCTGTGGTCCTGCTGAGAAATCTACCATATATAGATCACCTCTTCGATAGCCTTCGAAGACTAAAGATTTGTCAGATTCCATTAGCACAAGACAACGATATTTTCCAAATATCACAATCATATTCAGATCACAGAGCATTGACACAAACATTAAGTTGTATCAAAGGGATTCAACAAGCATCACTTTATCCATGTGCTGATCCTTTGAGATAGCAACTCTCCCAAGACCCAATACCTTTCTTTTACCAGTGTCAGCGAATATGATGTGGCTTTTAGTAGATGGACGTAGGGTTGAATCCATGAGAAGACTTCGATCACCAGTCATGTGGTTGGTGCAGCCGCTGTCCATGCTCCATTCAGTGGCTTTCGGAGTCGTACCCTACAGTGCAGTTAGCGGGATAGGCTTCACCAAGACTACTGTGAAGCAGAAACATGTAGCGAACAAGCATATTATCAAAGTTGAGATTCTGGTTGGGCATGATAGGATGCTCGTCAAGAAACCCTGGGATGAAATACATGGTAAGACCATTAGGGCACTTTATCTTGCATCCCACAAGATGTTTTAGGTCCCTAGCATTGGCGTGAGATGTCTTTGATTTCCGGCTGGATACCTTTCCCTGCAAGAAAAGTTAATTCTTCTTAACCACCCACATCATTAGGGGTGGCTTAGAAGCAATAAGTCTAAGTGCAACATCTGAGAACTTTGGCTTGGGAGCCCTAGCAAATAGCTTCGCAGGAGGAGAATAATACTCATATGAATATGCAGAAAAGTTCTTAGTTTTGTGAACATAGCGATTAGAAGAAACATGCTCATATTCATGAGTCTGATGATGGTTCTCCTGCAAAACATTGGCGTTAGGGTGACCATGAGTGGTCCTCTGTCTGTATGAATCATTTGGGCCATATGATGCCTTTGGTCTGGGGTTTGGTGTCATGACGACATTCACGGGAAGCTTCTCAAGACAGCTTTTGGGCACCCAAATCTTCTTCAAGGGTGGCCCATTCCTGCAGTTTGTACCAATATACCTGGCAAACACTTCACCATTCTGATTCTTAAACAGTTTTTAATTGGCTTCAAAGGATTCATCAATGACAATGGTGTTAGCACAAGTGAATCCAGATAAAGTGGATGGGTCCCCTGAAGGATCCTTAGCAGCAACCCATGTGGTATTGGGGTACTGCTCAGAGGTCCAGTAAGAACCATCAACATTCATTTTCCTCTCGAACCCAACACCCTCTTTCCTAGGGTTTCGGTTTAGAATCTGTTTCTTGAGGACATCGCACAGAGTCTGATGCCTTTTGAGGCTTTTGTACATGCCTGTTTCAAGCAATGTCTTCAACCTAGCATTCTCATCAGCAATAGTAGTGGCACCCTCAGTAGAGGGGTTAGTTACCACATCAGCAGTTGAAGATATTGCAACATTAGAGGTAGTAGAACACCCAGCAATAGAGACATCATTATCACTCTCAAGACATTTTAAACATGGTGGAACAAATTCTTCCTGAGCGGAACTGATCTGTTGGGCAAGTAGTGAATCATTCTTTTGAAGATCTTCATGAGATGCTCTCAGTTTCTCAAGTTTTTGCTTCCTTTGAAGATAATGGTAGGAAAGCTTCTCATGAGAGGCTAAGAGAGTTTCATGACGACTCTCAAGTTCCTCGTACTTAACACGAAGATTTTTTATGTCTTCGATTAAGGACTAAGATCGATTCATTTCCGCGTCCAACAGGTCGTCGCTTTTGTCTAGCAGATTTTGAATATGTTCCATAGCAGTTTGTTGCTCAGTTGCAATTTTAGCAAGTGTCTTATATCTAGGTTTGTATTGACATTCAGAGTCATCTCACTGGAGGTTTGAAAGTAAGCATCACGTGAGTTTACCTTGGCACCACGTGGCATGAAGCAGTAGGTTGGAGTAGAGTCATCCTCATCATCAGCTTCAGCTTCAGCGGTGTGGCCATTGTCTTCAATGTTGAAGATGGACTTGGCGACGAATGCTGAAGCCAGAGACAGGCTTGCCATGCCTGAATCAGACTCCTCTTGAGACTCCACCTCCGCCTCCTCAGAAACAGACTCCTCCTCTGAATCCATCTCCTTGCCAATAAGTGCACAAGCCTTGCATGATGAGGTCTTCTTGTGAGACGAAGACTTTGGCGAAGACTTTGAAGAAGATTTTGACGATTTCTTCTTCTTGTCATCGGAATCATATTCCTTGATCTTCTTATTCTTCTTTGATTCCTAATCCCACTGAGGACACTCGGAGATGTAGTGGCATGTCTTCTTGCATTTGTGGAAAGTTCTCTTCTTGTAGTCATGAGATGAAGCCTCATCGTTCATTGAGCTAGATCTTGAAGACTTGCCGAAACAATTCTTCTTGGAGAACTTTGGAAACTTCGTCACAAGCATTGCAATCTCTTTGCCAATGTCTTCACGAACACTAGAACTATAGTCAGATTCTTCTTCGGATGAGGAAACGACCTTTGCCTTCAAAGCACGGGATCAGACATAGTTGGTGCCGTAGATACCACGCTTCTCAGATAGCTGAAACTCATGTGTGTTGAGCCTCTCAAGTATATCAGACGGATCGAGATCTTTGAAGTTAGGACGTTCTTGTATCATCAGGGCTAGGGTGTCAAATGAGATGTCAAGTGATCGCAGAAGCTTCTTCATGATCTCATGCTTGGTGATCTCATGTGGCACCCCGGCTCAGAGAAACTAGAATGCCCCGTATTCCAGCCCAGAGATCGAGGAGAAGTCTACTGGAATATGGCACTGCTTAGCATAGAACAAACCAGCCTTCTATTATTACACGAATATGAACACAAGTACTCCGATATTACAATAGATACCATCGGTACAGCGACACTACGCCATCCTCAGTTGCTCTATTCAAGCAACAGAACAACTCGAAGCAGCGGAATAACTCTAGCAGCGGAACAACGACGACGGTGGTGAACTCCACTCCGCATGGACTCTAGCTGGAATGCTTATCCTAGCCCGCACGAACGGAAACCACAACAGCAAGCAATCAAATCCGGCATGACCTGCAAACTGGCATGACACGCCAGGTCAGTACATTGAATGTACTTGCAAGCTCACAATAAGCAGAAGCATTCAAGACAAACAACAGCATGGCAATTACAGGTTAAGCAGGGATTATCATGATATCATCAGAACAATATAGCATTAACAACATGAACATGATACAGCTAACACAACATGAACATATTAATCCGACAATACTAGCATGCAACATGATGACACTATATGCACCACTTATCCTGCTCGGGCTAACTCGTAACCAACACATGGATCACTTACCAACCTCGTACATCACACGATCATCTCAGGATCAAATCAAGCTTGGTATGAACAATACCGTAGTGATCATTAAATGACCACAAGGAGCTTGATCTTTACCCACGATTCTCGAACAACATCACGAATATCCAACAACTCGGTATCCACGATACCACGGTGATCCTTATGGCGATCACAACCACGACCAACACCTGGTCCCAAACCGTGATCCTTACAGCGATCACAACCATGACCAACACTTGGTCCCAAACCATGATCCTTACGGCGATCACAACCACGAGCTGTCATTAATCAAGTTATTCTTATTACTGTTGACTCATGGTGTACCCTACTTTCGACCTGGGCCCTTATCCGCGGGCGCGGCTATCGATAGATTTAATATACACTCTGCAGAGGTTAGTACACTGTACCCACACTACGGAACCCATGGCCTCGCACTCCCATTCGGGTGGACCAACGGCGTTCCGACAAAACCGTCCTACTGACATGACACTCTCCTGGCCACTCCGACTCACTCCCCACTGGGCTAAGTCACGGGTGGCCCCGTGTCTACCTAAAGACACATCGACCACCGTCGTGGCCCAAAACAATAAACCATCCCAAACGGGGACATGTGCACACAAGACTTATGTCTGCCTACCTAATCAGGGTAGCGCGCGCCCATAACCTTCCCTCGTTGGAGGCACCGGCAAGAGGCACGACAATAGACCCAGTTAGGACCGTCCCATACCGGTAAACGTGGTTGCACTGGTCAACATCGATTCAGCGGCACCATGACTCAGCCAACAGTTGTTCAAGTTCAATTTAATCCGGTTAACTTGAATGCAAATATGTTGAGCCATGATAAAATGCATGAACATGATATCAACATAATCATGAGGGTATCACATAACTATCCACCATATCAACAATAAATCATATCCACTAAGCATGCATACTGACTAGCATGACCATCACCAACATTAACATGTACTACTAGCAAGCATAAACATATGAGAGGAGATACTAGCAGGTAGAACATGATAACAGAGTACAAGACAACATAGCACAAAAGTGAACATGCAAATCTAAACATCACCGGAACAATGATAACCATGTTTTCAACAAGCAAACTTTTAATAAAGATTCAAGTTGAAAACCATGGCTACTGCATGAGTATCATGCAAGTGGGTATTGTGGCTTGCGTGGGGTGGAAGAAATCACCGGGATAAAGTGCGAGAAACTCGCGGAACGAATCGCCGAAAAACGTTCTCTCTCGAAGAGGGCTGAATAAGGGCAAGGGCATAATGGTCATTTTCATAGTGTCAAACCATAGTGAATGCATGACCAACCGAAAGGGCTTGACAAAACAAAGAAGTAGGCTTTGGAATCACCTCATTTGGAGCTACGGTTAAAAAGTTATGGAGTATTTTCTGCCAGGGACCTATCTGCAAGAAAAATACTTTCAAACAGGGGCCTGAACAGAAAACTGAAAGCGCATTTGACGAAATACATTTTCGGTCAGCAAAAACGTATTCCGCGGAATACGTTTCCACTTATCCACGTCAGCGTGGACTGGTCAACGAGGGGCCGGCTCCTGGGTTGCGTACAAGCGGGACCCACCGCATCTTCTCTCTCCTCCCACGCCTCCTTCTTCTTCCTCCCGTGCTTGGCCACGACAGAGAGCAGAGGAGGAGGGTAGGGGCGCTGCCGGAGTCGGCCCCGGCGACTCCGGCCACCTCCGGCCAAACGGAGGCCACCGGCGGGCTCGGTGTGGCCTGCCGCATCCATCCCCGCGCAGAGGAGACATCGGAGAGGAGCGGGGTGACCACGACGAAGAGGGGACAGAACCGGCTCCGGCGGCGGTTGACTTGGGGGCACGGCTACTCGGGCACTCCGGCGAGAGGGAGATGAGGTGGGGCGGACCGCCGGAGCACTAGGAAGAGAGTGGTGAGGTCAGGGAGGAGGGGAAGGGCTTGGTTCGGGCGGATTTAAGTCGGAGGGGGCGGCGGCCATGGCGGCTATGGGGTCGAGGAGAGCTTCTGAAGGCTCATTGGAGAGGCTAGGCTGGCTCCTGGGGGAGTGGTGAGGCGAGAGGTGAGCTCGAGAGGCTCGGGGGATGGCTATTTATAGCCGGGGCGAGAGGGATGGGCTCGGGTGCCGTCGGGCACGTCCGGCCGAGGCTCTGGCGACGGCCAGCGAGCACGGGGGGCACGTGGAAGGCGACGAAGGAGATGCGGATGAGCCGTAGAGCTCACGAGCAGAAGAGGTCGAGGGGAGGGAAGCAGCCAAGAGCCATTAATGCATGTCGGCACTGCTCACCCGTGGGCGCGCGGCGACGAGCGCCGACGAGGAAGCGGACGGAGGGGGACAGAGGTCCAGGAGGATGGCAACGACGAGGGCTATCTACTGGACATCCTCACGAGTGCGAAGCCGACGAGAGGGGGAGGGGCCCGAGCAAGAAACCATTCTGGCGCAGCCATTGCATGCCAAAGCGGTGGTCACCGTGCAGACTGGCATCAAGAGAAGCCAGCCAATGTTGTCTAGTGGTAAGTCCTTTGAAGGGTGGTTTCAACTGCGGTGGTAGATTGGTGAAAATGGCTATGGTTAAAAGGTTAGTGAGCTCTGAAGTTTATTGCAGTAAACTTTATCAGCTCAGTGTGATCAACAGGGAGCTGCTATGTGTCAAGTCTTATGTCTGGGGTGTTTAGGCTAGGAAGGACTACAGTCCTGGGGAGTTTGGGAAGAAATGGACCAAGATTTACTGCAGTTGCTTCACAACAGACCAAAATGGTCCAGAAACTAGATCATGATGGTGCACTCACATGGAGTGTCAACTTGAGCTTAAATTGGGAAAAGCAGAGTCATTTGGTCAAATGAAGATTCTCAAAAAGTCTCATACCATTTGGCAAAGCCAAACTGGTACTTGCTTCACAAACATCTCCTTTGGACAGAAACTTGGAATAATATTGGTGGTCAAATGGATCAATGAAATGATACCAAATTGGGTGGAGAGATGTTTTATGGGAATAAGAATGATCTGGTAATTTGTCAGGATTTTTGAAGCAATATAAAATACACTTGTTTCACAACCTGAAAATATTGCCAGAAACAAAGATTTGCTCCTGTGCACTCATAGATTATTGGATGAGGCTGCAAATGGGTGGAGGGGTTTAATATGAGCACATTAAGGAGTTTGCAAAAGTTCAACTCATTTTGATACTCCTAGCTAGTACTTCCTTCACAAAACCTTATGTTAGACAGAAACTTTGAAAAATCACTGAGGAAGATTGGCTAGGCAAATAAAGTTGAACTTGTGCATGGGGCAATTATTTGGTCATATAAACATGACCAAAAAGGTTGGGAGCCACTAGGAAAAACATAAATGACACTTCCTTCTCAAAGTGCCATTCAAGGCAGAATAGAAAAAGGAATATTGGGGAATTATTTTTGAACATGACAATGAAAAGTTTTGCCATATTTGATCAAGATATGACCCAAACAAATTATGAGAATTATTTGGGAATTTTAAGAGTGAGGGAAATATAGGTTGCTTCACAACCTAGGGCAATTTGAGTTATTCCTTTAATAGAAAAGGAATATTCCCAATAAAAAGAATACTGGGATTTGGGCTAGGATGAAAATGACAGGGTCTAGGGAAGTATTTGGGAATGACAAGCCACTCTGAAAACAAAGAAGGGGGCATCTTCTTCAGTTTCCAGACCACAAAGCCAAGGAAAAAGAAAGCTCAGGCAAAAACCTCGGAAAAACAAAAGAAAACGAATGGGCCAAAAATCGGGCTGTCACATCTTAGTGGCACCAAGCGCACGAAGCTCATTAGTGATATTAGTGAGCCGATCGAACGTGAGCTGGACATTCTCATTGTCATTCCTCTTGAAGCGGTTAAAGATATTTCGAAGAACATCACTCCTTGAGTCTCTCTGAGTTGAGACTGTTGGGGAACGTTGCAGAAAATTAAAAATTTTCCTACGGTTTCACCAAGATCCATCTATGAGTTCATCTAAGCAACGAGTCATGGGAGAGAGTTTGCATCTACATACCACTTGTAGATCGCGTGCGGAAGCTTGCAAGGTGATGATGTAGTCGTACTCGACGTGATTCGAATCACCGATGACCAAGTGTTGAACGGACAGCACCTCGCGCTCAACACACGTGACGGCACGGGCGACGCCTCCTCCGTCTTTTTCCAGCAAGGAAGAAGGAGAGGTTGAGGAAGACAGCTCCACCGCAGCACGACGGCGTGGTGATGGTGGAGAAGCGGATCTCGGCTGTGGCTTCACGAGCACACAACGGAGGAGGAGAGGTGTTGGGAGGGAGGGCTGCGCCTTGGCTTGTGGTGCGGCTGCCCTTCCCTCACCCCTCTATTTATAGGGGGAAGGGAGAAGGGGGGCCGGCCCCTCTAGATTCATCTAGAGGGGGGGCGGCGGCCAAGGGGAGGGGGGCCTTGCCCTCCAAGCAAGGGGGGCCCCCCTCTAGGGTTCCCCCCTCAACCCTAGGCGCAAGGGCCCAAGGGAGGGGGTGCTCCCAGCCCACCAGGGGCTGGCCAACTCCCCACGCAGCCCAAGTGGCCCCCCGGAAGGGGTGGCCCCTCCCGGTGGACCCCCGGAACCCTTAGGTGGCCCCAGACAATACCCGTATGCCCTCAAACTTTCCGAGTCCTTTAACAACTTCCCATATATAAATCTTTACCTCCGGACCCTTCCGAACTCCTCGTGACGTCAGGGATCTCATCCGGACTCAACAACATTCGTAGTCACATACTAGTCTTCCTAATAACCCTAGCATCACCGAACCTTATGTGTAGACCCCACGGGTTCGGGAGACACACGAACATGACCGAGACGACTCTCGGGCAATAACCAACAATGGGTCTCGGATACCCATGTTGGTTCCCACATGCTCCTCGATGATTTCATCGGTTGAACCACGATGTCGAGGATTCGATCAAACCTCGTATGCAATTCCTTTGTCAATCGGATACGTTATTTGCCCGAGACTCGATCGTCGGTATCCCAATACCTTGTTCGGCCTCGTTATCGCAAGTCACTTTACTGCATCAGTAATGATGATCCCGTGACCAACACCTTGGTCACCTTGAGCTCATTATGATGATGCATTACCGAAAGTGGGCCCAGAGATACCTCTCCGTCATACGGAGTGACAAATCCTAGTCTCGACCAGGTCAACCCAACAGACACTTTCGGAGATACCGTAATGCACCTTTATAGTCACCCAGCTTATGTTGTGACGTTTGATACACCCAAGGCATTCCTACGGTATCCGGAGTTACACGATCTCATGGTCGAAGGAAGAGATACTTGACATTGGCAAAGCTCTAGCAAACGAACTACACGATCTTTGTGCTATGCTTAGGATTGTCTTGTCCATCACATCATTCTCCTAATGATGTGATCCCGTTATCAACTACATCTAATGTCCATAGTCAGAAACCATGACCATCTGCTGATCACAACGAGCTAGTCAACTAGAGGCTCACTAGGGACATATTGTGGTCTATGTGTTCACACGTGTATTACGATTTCCGGATAATACAGTTATAGCATGAACAAAAGACAATTATCATGAACAATGAAATATAATAATACTTTTATTATTGCCTCTAGGGCATATTTCCAACAGAGACACCTTCGTTGACCTTGGACAACCAGTCCCAGATTAGCTTCGCAGCTTCCAATGCACTCACATAGCCGTATTGCCCTTTGGTCAGATGGCCATAGATGATGTTCTTAGTGGTTGAGTCCAGGTGCGCGAACCTATTGACATCAGCAGCGGTGACACCTTCACCGACCTTGGGAACTCCTATCTTGACGACATACCAGAGGTTGACATCAATGGATTCAAGATGCATGCGCATCTTATTATTCAAGTCGGGGTAATTAGTGCCATCAAAGACTGGGCATGTAGTGGAGACCTTGATTATCCCTATAGTCGACATAGCTAAAACTCCAGGTGGTTAAACCGAATCACATAGAACAAGGGAGTACCTTGCTTTGATACCAATTGATAGTGCTATTTATTGACTAGAGGGGGTGAATAGGCAATTTTTATGAAAGTCTTCAAAATTCGAGGGCTTTGAAGACAAACAGGTAATACTGAACCTATATGATATGTAGCGGAATGTAAACTACACTAGGCAAGTGACAGTCAAGCGAGCAGTTTAGTGAAAGCACGAAGAGTAATAGCAGCTAGGTAGACATGATTAGAACGGAAGACAATATGAAGCCAAATAGATATAAGTCTTCACTCACTGAATTCAAATGGATCAGGAAGGCTAGCAATGACTTCACAAAGACAAACTGAAAAGTAAGGAGTGTAGGGGATAGAGCCAGTTGCTTGGTGAAGACAAGGATTTGGTAGACCAGTTCCAGTTGCTGTGACAATTGTACGCCTTGTTAGGGAGGCTGAGATTGAACTCAGAAGACTATGTCTTCACCTTATTCCCCTGGAGCTAAGAACACTTAGTCCTCGCCCTATCACTTAGGTAAGTCTTCAAGGTAGACTTCCAAACCTTCACAGACCTCGTTCACGGGCAGTCCATAATGGCTCTTGGATCCTCAGAACGCGACGCCTAACCGACTGGAGGATGCATAGTCCTCAAGTGTAACAAGTCTTCAAATCATGCGGATAGAAAGACTTCAGTGATGCCTAACACTCTTTGGCTCTGGGTGTTTTGGTCTTTGTCCTCGCAAGGATCTCTCTTTCAAAGGTGTCGGAGGTGGGTTGCTCTCAAATGACAAAAGTCGTGCACTAACTCTGAGCAGCCACCAATTTATGGTATAGGGGGTGTGCTATTTATAGCCAAGTGGCAACCCGGCCTGATATGTCCAAAATGACCTTGGGTCACTAAGGAGTAGACACGTGTCCAACGGTCGGATTTCAAACACACGCGGCAGCTTGGCTTGGGCTACAAGCAAAACTGACTCATCCAGCTCTGGATAAGATTTGCTCTCATTGTCTTCGCTCAAAGATATAGGATTTGGTTGAGCATCACATCAGTCACTCTGACTTTGTTCACTTGGACCCCACTTAACAGTACGGTGGTTCCTATGACTCTATAAAGAAGAAAAGGAAACTACGAAACAACTATGTCTTCGCACTCCATAGTCTTCAAGTGAATGTCTTCACACGTCATAATCTTCATCGTGAATGTCTTCACTAACCACCATTGTCTTCAATGTCTTCACACATTTTTAAGGGTCATCTCCGGTAGGTAAAGCGAATCAATGAGAGACTACTACCTGTGTTATCCTGCAATTCTCACAAACACATTAGTCCCTCAACCACGTTTGTCGTCAATACTCCAAAACCAACTAGGGGTGGCACTGATGCACTTATAGTTTGATAGCAAGATAATTTGTAACAAGCAAGTAACAGTAACAGTAAATAAAGTGCAACAAGGTAGCCCAATCCTTTTTGTAGCAAAGGATAGGCCAAAAAGGTCTCTTATAATAAGCAAAGCGTTCTTGAGGGCACACGGGAATTTCATCTAGTCACTTTCATCATGTTGGTTTGATTCGCGTTCGCTACTTTGATAATTTGATATGTGGGTGGACTGGTGCTTGGGTTCTGTTCTTACTTTAACAAGCCTCCCACTTATGATTAATCCTCTCGCAAGCATCCACAACTATGAGAAAAGTATTAAGATAAAAGCTAACCATATCATTAAACATATGGATCCAAATCAGTCCCTTACAAGATAGCGCATAAACTAGGGCTTAACCTTCTGTCACTCTAGCAACCCATCAGCTAATAAATACTCCACAATGCATTCCCTTAGGCCCAAAGATGGTGAAGTGAGTCGACGTTCACATAACACCACTAAAGGAATCGCAACATATATACCATCAAAATATCAAACGAATATCAAATTCACATGATTACTTGCAACATGACTTCTTTGTGACCTCAAGAACAAAAGTAACTACGCACAAATAATATTCATGCTCAAGATCAGAGGGGTATTAAATAGCGTAATGGATCTGGACATATAATCTTCCACCAAATAAACCATATAGCATCAACTACAAGATGTAATCAACACTACTAGTCACCCACAGGTACCAATCTGAGGTCCTGGTACAAAGATTTAACACAAGAGATGAACTAGGGTTTTGAGATGAGATGGTGTTGTTGAAGATGTTGATGGAGATTGGGCTCCCAAAGATGAGAGTTTTGTTGGTGATGATGATGGCTTCAATTTCTCCCTCCACGAGGGAAGTTTCCCCGGCGGAATCGTTCCACTGGAGGGCAAACGTGCTCCTGCCCAAGTTCCGCCTCGAGATGGTGATGCTCCATCCCGGAAGTCCTCTCCTTATTTTTCCTAGGTCAAACGGCCTCATATACCAAAAGATGGGCACTGGAGGTGGGCTGGGCTGCCCACCACCCACTAGGGCTGCCTGGGGGGCTGATGCGCCCTGGTATCTTGTAGGCACCAGGTAGCCCCCTCTAGTGGTTATTTGATCTAATATTTATTATATATTCCAAAATAATTCTCCACAAATTTTCAGCTCATTTGGAGATGTGCAGAATAGGTATCTCTGACATAGCTTTTTCAGGTCCTATATTCCAGCTGTCGGTACTCTCCCTCTTTGTGTAAACCTTGCATATAGCTTTTTCAGGTCCTATATTCCAGCTGTCGGTACTCTCCCTCTTTGTGTAAACCTTGCATATTATGATAGAAAAGGCATTAGAATTTCTCCATAAAGAATTATTATGCATAAAACATTATACATAACGGTAGTAAAACATGATGCAAAATGGACGTATCAACTCCCCCAAGCTTAGACCTCGCTTGTCCTCAAGCGAAAGCCGATATCAAAAATCATGTCCACATGTCTAGAGAGAGAGGTGCCGATAAAAACAAAATGCGGACATAGTAGCATCATGAACATTATTATAACAACAACAAACTTTATCATAAAGCTTTATCATATAAGTTCTCATGAACAAGTAACAATTCAGCACAACATCAAAGTATAAAGCATAAACTTTATTGAAACCAACAAACTATGTTCTCAGTCAACTTTGCAACTAGAATTCATCATATTTTCAAGAAGGGTCTTGTATCAGAGCCTTTTGGAAAGTCCACATACTAAACCATCATTTAATATTCTATGATTGCTGACACTCACGTCACACATATGAGCAAAGAGTTTCAACCAGACACATAGAAAGGGGCTTATAGTTTTGCCTCCCAACTTATTCACCTCAAGGGTGATGTCAACAATAATAACTCATGATCACTCACATCCAACTGGATATATGTGCCTAGATCTTTGCCCATCACATGATGCTTGCAAAAGGAGAATAATAAAAGGGAATAGAGGAGAATACTTTGACTTTTGCAAGAGAAGTAAATACATAAAAATAAAAGATAGGCCCTTCGCAGAGGGAAGCAGAGGTTGTCATGCGCTTTTTGGTTTGTATGCACAATCTATTAATGCAAAAGAATGTCACATTATATTGCCCCTTATGATAGCAACCTTTATTATGCAGTCCGACGCTTTTATTACTTTGCCGTCACAAGTTCGTACAATGCTTAATTTCTCTTATGCTAAATGATCAAACATATTTAGAAGCAATTTTTATTGCCTTATTGCACCGATAACAACTTACTCGAGTAATCTTACTCAATCCATAGGTAGGTATGGTGGACTCTCGAAACATGAGTTTGGGTTTAAGGTTTTTGGATGCATAAGTAGTATCTCTACTTAGTGCAGAATTTTGGCTAGCAAAGATATTGAGCAAGCACCACATGTTGAAGGATCCATGACAATATAACTTCTATGTGAATATGAACAAACATAAATCATTATGTTGTCTTCCTGGTTCAACGTCAACAATTTTTGCATATAATATTTAATGGGGGCTCACAATCGTAAAAGATGTCCAAGATAGTGTGTTTGCATGTGAATCTTCTCTTCCCTTATTAATTCTTTCATGAGTTGCATCATTGACCAATGCTATGTTTGTCAACTTTCAACAAATTTTACCACTTATACTTTTCCTTATGTGATGTCATTAATTACCATAAGATTAGCATTTGATCTTTTTCATTATTTTCTTTTATTTTTCTTGAAACATAAAAGTAAAGAGGCAAAAACTCAAACTAAACTTTATTATATAGCTCTCACTCGATTACATAGATAGATCACCAAACTAGCACTCGAAAATTGATCATACTATGTAACATCCCAAATTTTCAATTTGGAATGTTATACATAGATCATCATTGCATATCATATTTTTATTGCATTGTTGGCTCGATCCTAGAAATTCTACGCAACTCAAGGACCCACGGAGAGAGTTGGGGATTTAGTTATTTTCTTATTTGAGTATTTCTCAAATTTTGAAAATAGGATCATTGATTTTATTTATTTTATCTTCAATTATTTCTACTACCAAAAATTCAGAGAGGGAATAAAATGACTTTCCCAAAATAAAGAAATAATGAAGATTTCATAAAAAATCAAATAAGATTTATTTTGGAGTTTTTCGCTTTTTATTTGAATTTAGGAAAATGCTGCGTTTTCAAAATTGTATTTAGGCCCCAAATAAATGTTAATCTAGTCCGCTTGATTTTAGAAGTCGGGAAAATTTATTTCGGATTTTTGGAGTCCGTTAGTATTTCTTTTATTTTTCTACCGAGCGTAATGATTTAAAAAACGCGACCGACCTCATGGGCCGTGTCTCGAGCGGGACTCCGCTCGAGGGACTTTATAAAGCGCCCGACCGGCGCCCAGCCCGCTAACTCGCCCGCCGCCAAATTTAATCCGCCGCCCGCCCACCCGCAAACCCTAACCCTAGGGAGAGCTGCTGCCGCCGCCCGCCCGCCGCCAAGATCCCGAGGTTATTGCCGTCTGCTTTATGCGCACCAGTTTTTTTAGAGAAACCAGGCGATTTTTACTTTGGTTTTTCTTTCGGTTTTTTTAGATTCGTTTTTATTTTAGTTTTCGGTTTATTTTTCCCGGTTAAGTTAATTAGCGAACGTTCGTCCGTTAGTTTGCTTAAACGAACGCTTTCGTCAGATTCATTAAATTAATGAACGTTCGTTCGTTAATCCGTTCGTCGTTTTTCTTTTTCTCGGATTTTTCGCGGTTATTTTCTGATCGCGATTTCTGATCCGATTTTCGTTTTAGTATAACTTTTCGCTCGCTTATCGAATCAGGCGATTCAAGCGCCTGGAGTTTCGTCTCGAAACCCTCTTTCCGAATAATCTATTTAAACAAGTTTTTTGCTTCTGTAAAATTTGACTTAGATCCAGATTAATAAAACGAAGCTATTTTCTTTCGCCGTTTGACTTTCGTTGCTTTATTCGATTTGATTCTTTTTGCAAACCGAAGTTCTTAAGTTGAACATTCTGGTTGGATCTTTTATTCGAGTTTTACCTGTGCATTAGATGAGTACTTATTGTATGCTTGTTTGTTTGTCTGCGATAGAATACCCGGAGTGCGCCGCCTGTTACTTCGAGTCTCTAGGTTACGCGGATCATCAGCAAGGCAAGTAACACTTGATCATACCTTTCTGCTACCCAGTTTTTATGCATTAGATCTATCCTCAAACATTGCATGATTAGGATCTAATTAAATTGTGGGATGGGAAGTAGATGAGGTAGTACCTATTACTGTTTTATTATCAAACCTTTGGGAGTTACTTCACGCTTGCTTATTATGCCATGCTATGCTAGTAGACGTGGATTGGGTGAGTGGATATCCATGATGATGTGAGATTGTTAATTAATGGTTTATTTAAGGTGGCAACTTAAACACACATCCGGGTGGATTGAGGCACCTGCTTTCTAGCAGGACTTGCCTCAGATTTCTTGGACCGCCACCCGTGCTCAAAGGGATCATGAGATTATTCAAACTAGAAACTTACGTGTGCAGCCACAAGCCATTATGGGCTCTGGCATAGTTGACTAAGTTGTGCGAACTCTTACGGGTAGACTAGCAGATGTAGGGGAATGTAGGTGTACCGGTCTACCCACATGTAAGGTGCTTGTGCTTCCGAAAGACTATGTCTCGGTCATCTGTTTCTCAAACATCATGTAGTGTGAGGAATCAAACGGAGGCGATCGAGTCTTGTGGGAAAAGTGCGCAAACCTCTGCAGAGTGTATAAACTAATCATGGTTAGCCGTGTCCCCGGTTATGGACATCTTGAGTATCTAGTACTTGATTATCATGTGAATCTCATCATGTTACTTTAATTAATATTGTTGGGTTTAATGAGTACTTTTAATTGGGATTGAGGATGCTGTCAACCATTCTCAATGTTTAACAACCACCATGATAGTTAAATGAATTTATTCCTTTGCAGTAGGGAAAAATTGGCTTTATGCAAAATCAGAACCATAGAGCTTTACCACCGCCAAATATGCATGTAGTATAGCCTATCTCCATTGTTATTCTTTGTGTGTTACATTGCCAAAGATATTCCATGTGTCAATTGTTTGGCTGCAACGTTTCATGTTGCGAGACTTTTCGAACGACAGTAAGGTGCTTTTAGGTCGTGGTTCTATACTCGTGATGCCGTTGGAGTTGATGGACTCGCTTATCTTCCAAGCCTTCCATTTGTTATCGCCTTAGATGGCCTTAAGCCATATTTATTTCAATAAGTTCTCTTTGAGACATTCGATGTAATAAGTGTGTGATTTCTACTCGTTATAAATCCTCCAAGTCTTGTGTGGTGTCGGCAGACATCGATCCAGGATGACATCGAGCATAGAGATCGATCGTTTGAGGTCTGGTCGCTACATACTAAACTTTTATTCGACTAAATCATGAGATAGCTAAGGATCAAACTAAAATAGGTAAAGGTAATGAAAGTGATGGTGATACGATATCGGGGCATCTCCCCCAACCTTCGCACAATCACAATGGCACAAAGAATGGAAACGGGAATGGAGGAAGCAATGGACAAAGCCGCACCAACCCGTCAACGCCATCCAAAGCAGACCTGAGCCATATCACCTGTTATAAGTGCCGCAAGACGGGCATTATGCAAATGATTGTCCTGAAGCCCAAAATGGAAATGGCAATGGAAGCTCAGAAAGAAGTCAACCCTTTCAACAGGGGCAAGTGAACCACGCTACCGTGGAGGAGGTTGAAGCTCACCAGACGCAGAATAGGTAAGTTTTTGGTTAAGGCATTTATCGCAGCTTGTTCTTTTCGACATGGTGCATCGCATTCATACATATCAAGGGATTTGTGAATAAGTTTAGCCTGCCCACTAAGACTCTTAAGACACCCATGCTAGTAAGTTCACCGGGAGCTGAGTTTATGGTCAGTCAAGGATGCTTCCAGGTGCCGTTGAGTATAGGAAGGCATGTTTTCCCCACGGATTTGATTATATTGGAATCCCAAGGATTGGATGTAATTCTTGGTATGGATTGGCTGTCGATGTATGGAGGAAACATTGATTGTGCTAGTAAGACAATTTTGCTTACGACACCAGAAGGGATAAGGATCAAGTATGTATCACGGCATGAGCCGAGGAGAGCACATGTAAATTCCTTATCAGGAGTTGTGCAGGAGGAAGTACCGGTGGTAAGGGATTTCCGATGTATTTCCGTAAGAGTTGCTGTGCATGCCACCGGATAGAGACATTGAGTTCTTAATTGAGCTATCGCCGCACGGGCCTATATCCAAGAGACCCTGACAGATGCCAGCCCAAGATTTGGAGGAAATCAAGAAGCGATTAAGGAGTTGTTGGATAAAGGTTTTATTCGCCCAAGTTCTTCGCCTTGGGGATCGCCAAGATTCTAGTGGAGAAGAAGGATGGATCGTTAAGAATGGTTGTTGATTATCGCGGATTGAATGAAGTAACAATCAAGAACAAGTACCCACTACCAATGATCAATGATCTGTTTGATCGGTTGCAAGGAGCTAAGGTGTTTTCCAAGATCGATTTGCGATCAGGGTACCATCAATTGAAGATTTGGGAGCAAGATATACCGAAGACGGCTTTTACCACCAGGTACGGGCTGTACGAGTATACCGTTATGTCATTTGGTCTGACTAACACCCCAGCCTATTTTATGAACATGATGAACAAGGTGTTTATGGAGTTTTTGGATAAGTTCGTCGTGGTGTTCATTCATGATATTCTGGTTTACTCGAAGAATGAAGAGGAACACAAGGAGCACTTGCGATTAGTACTCGAGAAGCTCAGGGAACATCAGCTATACGCCAAGTTCAACAAGTGTGAGTTCTGGTTGAAGGAAGTTGGATTTCTCGGACATGTTATATCCGGAGAAGGTATCGCAGTAGACCCCACTAAAGTAGCCACTATGACAAACTGGGAAGCACCAACCACAGTTGGAGAGATCAGGAGTTTCCTTGGACTCGCAGGATACTACCGAAGATTCATCGAAAATTTCTCGAAGATTGCGAAGCCTATGACCGAGTTGTCAAGAAGGATACTAAGTTCATTTGGACCGAGGAGTGTGAGGCTAGTTTCAAGAATTGAAGAAACGCTTGGTTACCTCACCGTGTTGATTCTCGCTGCACTGCACTAAGGATTATGAAGTGTATTGTGATGCTTCACGTAGAGGACTTGGAGCAGTGCTTATGCAGGAGGGAAGAGTTGTTTCATATGCTTCACGACAGCTTAAGCCCCATGAGTTGAACTATGCTACTCATGATTTGGAGTTAGCAGCCGTAGTGCATGCACTGAAAACGTGGAGACATTTTCTCATTGGAAATCATTGTGAGGTGTACACGGATCACAAGAGTTTGAAGTACATCTTCACGCAGAAGGAGTTAAATCTCAGGCAGTGGAGATGGTTGGAACTTATTAAGGATTATGACATGAGATTGCATTATCACCCCGGGGAGGCTAACATTGTAGCAGACGCGTTGAGCCGCAAGAGCCATGTCAATACTCTAATGACGGGAGAAATACGCAAGGAGTTAGCCGAGGACCTTCGAGAGCTATGTTTGGAGATAGTTCCGAGAGGCTATGTAGCAGCATTGGAGATTCAGTCTACGTTGATGGATAAAATCAGAGAAGCTCAAAAGGCAGATACGGAAGTTGCCACGATTAAGGAACCGATGAGCAAGGGGAAGGCTAAGGGATTTCGTGAGGATGAGTACGATACCCTATGATTTGAGGACCGTGTTTATGTGCCCAATGACCCGGAGATCAGGAAGTTGATTCTGCAAGAGGCACATGATTCACCATATTCGATCCACCCCGGGAATACAAAGATGTATTTGGATTTGAAGGAAACATTCGTGGACCGGAATGAAGAAGGATATCGCAGAGTATGTAGCGATTTGTGATGTATGTCGAGGGTGAAGGCGTAACATCGAAGCCACCGGATTGTTGCAGCCATTGCCTATACCCGAATGGAAGTGGGACAAACTAGGCATGGATTTCATCACGGATTGCCCAGACTCGCTCGGCTATGACTCGATTTGGGTTGTAGTTGATCGCTTGACGAAGGTAGCTCATTTCATCCCAAAGAAAGACTACCTACAAAGAAGGCCAAATTGGCTAAGATATACATGATGAGGATTGTATGTTTGCATGGAGTTCCGAGGAGTATCAGACGATAGAGGAACCCAATTCACCTCAAGTTCGGAAGCGGTTAGACGAAACATTGGGAACCAGATCGAGTTTAGCACGACTTTCCACCCACGCATGTATGGATGCACCGAGAGAGTCAATCAGATTTTGGAGGATATGCTTAGAGCTTGTGTTTTGGATTATGGATCAAGTTGGGATGGCAACCTGCCATACGCAGAGTTTTCTTACAACAATAGTTACCAATCTAGCTTGAAGATGGCCCTTTTTGAAGCCTTGTGCGGAAGGAGGTGCAAAACCCCGTTTGTTGTGGGATGAGGTTGGAGACCGTCAGTTGTTTGGACCAGATTTGATTAAGGAGTCTGAACAGAAAGTAAAGTTGATTCACGACAGGCTCAAGGTAGCTCAGTCAAGGCAGAAGAGCTATGCAGATTCGAAACGCAAGGAGACGGAATACAAAGTCGGAGACAGAGTTTATCTTCGAGTATCCCCACTTCGAGGAGTTAAGCGTTTTGGAGTTAAAGGAAAGTTAGTGCCACGTTTTGTGGGGCCATACAAGATTTTGGAACGCATGGGAGAAGTAGCATACAAGTTGGAATTACCTGAGGGATTGTCAGGAGTTCACGATGTGTTCCATGTATCACAGTTGAAGAAGTGTCACGCAGAGATGGCTGATATACCACTGAGAGATACGGTGCCATTGGAAACGATTCAGTTGAAAGAAGATCTGACCTATGAAGAGAAACCTGTTAAGATTTTGGATTGTGCCAACAGAGTTACCCGCAGCAAGGTTATCAAGTTTTGCAAAGTTCAATGGAGCCACCACACCGAGGAGGAAGCCACCTGGGAGCGAGAGGAAGATCTGCTCAAGGACCACCCTCACCTAATTGCTAACCAACCCGAATCTCGAGGGCGAGATTCATCTTAAGGGGGGTAGGTTTGTAACATCCCAAATTTTCAATTTGGAATGTTATACATAGATCATCATTGCATATCATATTTTTATTGCATTGTTGGCTCGATCCTAGAAATTCTACGCAACTCAAGGACCCACGGAGAGAGTCGGGGATTTCGTTATTTTCTTATTTGAGTATTTCTCAAATTTTGAAAATAGGATCATTGATTTTATTTATTTTATCTTCAATTATTTCTACTACCAAAAATTCAGAGAGGGAATAAAATGACTTTCCCAAAATAAAGAAATAATGAAGATTTAATAAAAAATCAAATAAGATTTATTTTGGAGTTTTTCGCTTTTATTTGAATTTAGGAAAATGCTGTTTTTCAAAATTGCATTTAGGCCCCAAATAAATGTTCATCTAGTCCGGCTTGATTTTAGAAGCCGGGAAAATTTATTTCAGGATTTTTGGAGTCCGTTTAGTATTTCTTTTTATTTTTCTACCAAGCGTAATGATTTAAAAAACGCGACCGACCTCATCAAGCCGTGCTCGAGCGGGACTCGCTGGGGGCACTTTATAAAGCGCCCGACCCGGCGCCCCAGCCCGCTAACTCGCCCCGCCACCCCGATCCGCCGCCTACCACCCATCTAAACCCTAACCCTAGGGGAGGCCGCCACCGCCCGCCGCCGCCCGACGCCGCCGCTAAAGCCGCCGCTCGCCGCCCGCATCCCGAGGTTCACCGCCGTCTCGTTTTGCATGCACCGTTTTT
Source organism: Aegilops speltoides (assembly GCA_021437245.1). Classification (NCBI taxonomy): domain Eukaryota; kingdom Viridiplantae; phylum Streptophyta; class Magnoliopsida; order Poales; family Poaceae; genus Aegilops; species Aegilops speltoides. Next base: position 134,479,155 of record CM038142.1, on the reverse strand, counting down.
TTTTAGAAAAACCGGGCGATTTTTACTTCGGTTTTTCTTTCGGTTTTTTTAGATTCGTTTTTATTTTAGTTTTCGGTTTATTTTTCCCGGTTAAGTTAATTAGCGGACGTTTGTCCGTTAGTTCGCTTAAACGAACGCTTTCGTCAGATTCGTTAAATTAACAAACGTTCGTTCATTAATCCGTTCGTCGTTTTTCTTTTTCTCAGATTTTTCCGCGGTTATTTTCTGATCACGATTTCTGATCCGATTTTCGTTTTAGTATAACTTTTCGCTCGTTTATCGGAATCAGGCGATTCAAGCGCCTGGAGTTTCGCCTCAAACCCTCTTCCGAATAATCTATTTAAACAAGTTTTTGCTTCTGTAAAATTTGACTTAGATCCAGATTAGTAAAACGAAGCTGTTTTCTTTCGCCGTTTGACTTACGTTGCTTTATTCGATTTGATTCTTTTTGCAAACCGGAGTTCTTAAGTTGAACATTCTGGTTGGATCTTTTATTCGAGTTTTACCTGTGCATTAGATGAGTACTTATTGTATGCTTGTTTGTTTGTCTGCGATAGAATACCCGGAGTGCGCCGCCTGTTACTTCGAGTCTCTAGGTTACGCGGATCATCAGCAAGGCAAGTAACACTTGATCATACCTTTCTGCTACCCAGTTTTTATGCATTAGATCTATCCTCAAACATTGCATGATTAGGATCTAATTAAATTGTGGGATGGGAAGTAGATGAGGTAGTACCTATTACCTGTTTTATTATCAAACCTTTGGGAGTTACTTCTACGTTTGCTTATTATGCCATGCTATGCTAGTAGACGTGGATTGGGTGAGTGGATATCCATGACTGATGTGAGATTGTTAATTAATGGTTTATTTAAGGTGGCAACTTAAACACACATCCGGGTGGATTGAGGCACCTGTTTTCTAGCAGACTTGCTCAGATTTCTTCTGACCGCCACCCGTGCTTAAAGGGATCATGAGATTATTCAAACTAGAAACTTACGTGTGCAGCCACAAGCCATTATGGGCTCTGGCATAGTTGACTAAGTTGTGCGAACTCTTACGGGTAGACTAGTAGATGTAGGGGAATGTAGGTGTACCGGTCTACCCACATGTAAGGTGCTAGTGCTTCCGAAAGACTATGTCTCGGTCATCCATTTCTCAAACATCATGTAGTGCGAGGAATCAAACGGAGGCGATCGAGTCTTGTGGGAAAAGTGCACAAACCTCTGCAGAGTGTATAAACTAATCATGGTTAGCCGTGTCCCTGTTATGGACATCTTGAGTATCTAGTACTTGATTATCATGTGAATCTCATCATGTTACTTTAATTAATATTGTTGGGTTTAATGAGTACTTTTAATTGGGATTGAGGATGTTGTCAACCATTCTCAATGTTTAACAGCCACCATGATAGTTAAATGAATTTATTCCTTTGTAGTAGGGAAAATTGGCTTTATGCAAAAATCAGAACCATAGAGCTTTACCACCAGCCAAATATGCATGTAGTATAGCCTATCTCCATTGTTATTCTCTATGTGTTACATTGCCAAGATATTCCATGTGTCGACCCATTTTCGGCTGCAACGCTTCATGTTGCGACTTTTCGCATTTACAGTAAGGTGCTTTTAGGTCGTGGTTCTATACTCGTGATGCCGTTGGAGTTGATGGACTCGCTTATCTTCCAAGCCTTCCATTTGTTATCGTTTTAGATGGCCTTAAGCCATATTTATTTCAATAAGTTCTCTTTTGAGACATTCGATGTAATAAGTGTGTGATTGCTACTCTGTTATAAATCCTCCAAGTACTGTGTGGTGTCAAGACATTCGATCCGGGATGACACCGAGCACGAGATCGATCGTTTGAGGTCTGGTCGCTACATACTAAACTTTTATTCGACTAAATCACGAGATAGCTAAGGATGAAACTAAAATAGGTAAAGGTAATGAAAGTGATGGTGATACGATATCGAGGCATCTCCCCCAAGCTTGGCACAGGCCAAGGGGAATGCCCATACCCGTGTACTCAAGTCTCCTTTGGTGGGAAGATGAAGGTGGGGTAGCATTCTTCTTCTCCAACTAGCGTTTGAGGCTAAAATTTTCCTCCCTTAGATAGTCATTCTCTTGCTCAAGCTATAATACCCTTTTGCATAACGCCACCTTGCTCTCCTGCGGAAAACAAGATGGGATAAATTGGATCTTAGATTTGTTAGCCTTGGTTGGGAGACTTGACTTCTTGAATTTCACATGCATATCTCCAGGTTGAGGAAGTGGAACTTCATCTTTCTCGGAACTATCATCCCTTTTTTCCCCATGTCAACGTCTTCCTCCTCATCCGTGGTGTTACCGAAAGGACCCTCCTCCTCCTAGACCATAGTTAGGGATAGACCTCCCCAAAGATCTTTGGATCTACAACATAGTCAGTGACATAGCTCTTTCCCTCCGAATCTTGTGACGACATATTTTCATATTTGCCAGGAAAATAGCATGAAACAAGAACATAGGATTTCATCACGATGCAGTGGTCAAATCATCTAGGGGTACATATAAAGATTTTTTATCTTGGGAAACAAGCATCTGGAAGAAAAACGGAGTCGGGAAGGTTCCCGAGCGGCCCACCACCGCCCTGTTGTCTTGTGGGCACCAGGGTGGCCTTCCCAATTATTTTTTATTTTCTATTTTTTCTAATATTCCCAAACTGACAAAAAATATTTGAGGATTTTTTGGAGTCCATTTACTTACCATATCACATACCTGTTCCTTTTCAGGGTTCTCGAGTGTTCTGGAAGGTTTCTTTTATGTGTTCCTCCGGTGTCATTGTTTGAATAATATTGGTTTCAACATTGATAAGCGTACCTGAGATATAGTGCTTAATTATTTGTCCATTGACCACCTTCGGGTTAGTACCTTCGGCATTATTAATCTTGACAGCTCCAGAGCGATAAACTTCTTCGATAATATATGGTCCTTCCCATTTGGAAAGAAGTTTTCCTGCAAAAAATCTAAAACGAGAGTTGTACAATAGAACATGTTCACCAACTTTGATTCCCGCTTTTAGATTCTTTTGTCATGCCATCTTTTAACTTTTTCTTTGAATAGTTTGGCATTTTTATAAGCATGGGTTCTCCATTCATCTAGTGAGCTAATATAAAATAACCTCTTGTCACCGGCAAGTTTGAAGTCATAATTGAGTTCTTTAATTGCCCAATACGCTTTGTGTTCTAATTCAAGAGGCAAATGACAAGCTTTTCCATAAACCATTTTGTATGGATACATAACCATATGATTTTTGTCAGCTATTCTATAAGCCCAAAGTGCATCATCAAGTTTGTTAGACCAATTCTTTCGGGACCTATTAATAGCTTTTTGTAATATTGGTTTTATTTCTTTATTGCTAAGTTCAACTTGACCACTAGATTGAGGATGATAGGGTGATGTAATTCTATGGTTAACATCATATTTAGCAAGCATTTTACGGATAGCACCATGAATAAAGTGTGAACCACCATCAGTCATTAAATATCTAGGGACTCCAAACCAAGGGAAGATAACTTCTTTAAGCATTTTAATGGAGGTGTTATGATCAGCACTACTAGTTGGAATAGCTTCTACCCACTTAGTGACATAACCAACATCAACCAAAATATGTGTATACCCATTAGAGGAAGGAAAAGGTTCGGTAGAATCAAAACCACAAACATCAAAGGGTTCAACAACAAGTGAATATTTCATAGGCATTTCCTGATGCTTACCAATATTTCCAATTCTTTGACATTCATCCCAAGACAAGACAAACTTACAGGCATCCTTTAAAAGAGTAGGCCAATAAAAAATAGATCATAATACCTTGTGAGCAGTTCTATCCCCCGCATGATGCCCTCCATAGGCTTAGGAGTGACACTTCCATAGGTTATGTTCCTATTCATGCTCAGGTACACAACATCTAATAATACCATCTACCCCTTTTTTATAAAGATGTGGGTCATCCCAAAAGTAATGTCTTAAATCATAAAAGATTTTTTTTCTTTTGTTGATATGTGAAACTAGGTGGTATAAATTTAGCGACAATGTAATTAGCATAGTAAGCATACCAAGTAGTATTATGAGAAGCATTTACTACAACTAGTTGTTCATCAGGAAAACTATCATCAATAGGTAGTGGGTCATCAAGAATATTTTCTAACCTAGACAAGTTATCAGCTACGGGGTTCTCAGCTCCTTTCCTATCAGTGATATGTAAGTAAAATTCTTGTAGCAAGAGAACCCACCTAACGAGTCTAGGTTTACCATCTTTCTTTTCCATAAGATATTTTATAGCAGCATGATCAGTGTGAACAATTACTTCGGAATCAACGATGTAAGATCTGAATTTATCACAAGCAAATATAACTGCTAAAAATTCTTTCTCAGTAGTAGCATAATTTCTTTGGGAACTGTCTATAGTTTTGCTAGCATAATGGATAACATTTAATTTCTTATCAACTCTTTGTCCTAGAACAGCACCAACAGCATACTCACTAGCATGACACATAATTTCAAAAGGCAAGTTCCAATCAGGTGGTTGAACAACAGGTCCGGAAGTTAAGGCTTTCTTGAGTGTTTCAAAGGCTTCCGTTAAATATTAGTAAGAGGCCTAGAAATTTTGGAGAAGTCTATGTAATCGACTGAGAGTCATATACTAAATTTTAGTTTGACTTTTGCTTCTTTACTTTTATGTTGCAACCAAATAAAAGGAAATAAACGAAAAATATCATATGCTAATCTTATAGTAAGTAATGACATCACATAAGGAAAAGTATGGTAAAATTTGTTGGAAGTTGACAAACATAGCATTGGTCAATGATGCAACTCATGAAAGAATTGATAATAGAAGAGAAGATTCACATCAAATACACTACCTTGGACATTTATGATTGTGAGCCCCCATTAAATATTATATGCCAAAATTGTTGGCATTGTTTAAGGAAGACAACATAATGATTTATGGTTGTTCATATTCACTTAGAAGTTATATTGTCATAGATCCTTCAACATGTGGTGCTTGCTCAATATCTTTGCTAGCCAAAAGATCCACATTAAGTAGAGATACTACTTGTGCATTAAAAAGCCCTAAACCCAAATCCATGTTTTGAGAGTCCACCATATCTACCCATGGATTGAGTAAGATCCTTCAAGTAAGTTGTCATCGGTGCAATAAGGCAATAAAAATTGCTTCTAAATGTGTTCGATCATTTAGTGTAAGAGAAAATTGAGCGTTGTATGAACTTGTGATGGCAAAGTAATAAAAGTGACGGACTGCATAATAAAGGTTGCTATCATAAGGGGCAATATAATGTGACGTTCTTTTGCATTAAGGGATTTGGCATACAGACCAAAAAGTGCATGACAACCTCTGCTTCCCTCTGCGAAGGGCCTATCTTTTACTTTTATGTATTTACTTTTATGCAAGAGTCAAAGTATGCTTACCTATTCCTTTTTATTTTCTGTTTTGCAAGCATCATGTGGTGAGTAAAGATCTAAGCACATATATCCAGCTGAATGTGAGTGATCATGAGTTATTATTGTTGACATCACTCTTGAGGTGAATAAGTTGGGATGCGGAACTATAAGCACATATCTTCCTATGTGTTTGGTTGAAACTTTTTGCTCATATGTATGATGTGAGTGTTAGCAATCATAGAAGTCTAAATGATGGTTGAGTATGTGGACTTGCCAAGAGGCCCCGATATGAGACCTTTCCTGAAAATATGACGAATTGTAGTTGCAAAGATGATTGAGAACATAGTTTGTTGGTTTTCAATAAAGTTTATATTTTCTACTTCGATGTTGTGCTGAATTGTTACTTGTTCATAAGAAGTTATATGATAAAGTTTGTTGTTGTTATAATAATAAGCATGATGCTGCTATGTACGTATTTTGTTTTTATCGACACCCCTCTCTCTCTCTCTCTTCTAAACATGTGGACATGATTCTCGATATCGGTTTTTACTTGAGGACAAGCGAGGTCTAAGCATGGGGGAGTTGATACGTCTGTTTTGCATCATGTTTTCTTACTGTTATTTATAATGTTTTTATGCTTAATAATGCTTTATGGAGTAATTATAATGCCTTTTCTCTCATAATATGCAAGGTTTACACAAAGAGGAAGAATACCGGCAGCTGGAATTCTTTACCTGAAAGGGCTACGTCAGAGATTCCTATTCTGCACATCTCCAAATGAGTTGAAAATTTACGAAGAATTATTTCAGAATATATAAAAAAATACTGGAGCAAATAACTACTGGAGGGGTCCACCTGGTGACCACAAGCCACCAGGGCGCACCAGGGCCCCCAGGCGCGCCCTGGTGGGTTGTGGCTAGCCCAACCGACCTCCGGTGCCCATCATATGGTACATAAGGTCCTTTTACCTAGAAAAAATATGGAGAGGAATTTCGTGTGGAGCGCCGCCGTCTCGTGGCGGAACTTGGGCAGGAGCACTCTTGCCCTCCGGTGGAGCGATTCCGCTGGGGGAACTTCCCTCCCGGAGGTGGAAATCACAGCCATCATCATCACCAACAACCCTCCCATCTTTGGGAGGCCAGTTTTTATCAACATCTTCAACATCACCATCTCATTTCAAACCCTAGTTCATCTCTTGTGTTCAATCTTTGTACCGGAACCTCAGATTGGTAACTGTGGGTGACTAGTAGTGTTGATTACATCTTGTAGTTAATTACTATATGGTTTATTTGGTGAAAGATTATATGTTCAAATCCATTATGCTATTTAATACCCTTCTGATCTTGAGCATGAATATCATTTGTGAGTAGTTACCTTTGTTCTTCAAGTCACGGAAGAAGTCATGTTGCAAGTAATCATGTGAATTTGATATGTGTTTGATATTTTGATGATATGTATGTTGTGATTCCCTTAGTGGTGTCATGCGAACGTGTATTACATGGCACTTCACCATCTTTGGGCCTAAGGGAATGCATTGTGGAGTAGTTATTAGATGATGGGTTGCTAGAGTGACAGAAGCTTAAACCCTAGTTTATGTGCTACTTAATTTGTAAGGGACTGATTTGGATCCACATGTTTAATGTTATGGTTAGATTTTATCTTAATACTTTTCTCATAGTTGCATATGCTTGCGAGGGGGTTAATCATAAGTGGGAGGTTTGTTCAAGTAAGAACAACACCCAAGCACCAGTCCACCCACATCAAGTTATCAAAGTAGCGAACGCAAATCAAACCAACATGATGAAAGTGGCTAGATGAAATTCCCATATGCCCTCAAGAACGCTTTGCTTATTATAAGAGGCCATCTTGGCATGTCCTTTGCCGCAAAAGGATTGGGCTACCTTGCTACACTTTATCTCCCGTTACCATTACTTGCTCATTACAAATTATTTTACTATCAAACTACTCGTTACCGAAAATTTCAGTGCTTGCAGAAATTACCTTGCTGAAAACCACATGTCATTTCCTTCCGCTCCTCATTGGGTTCGACACTCTTACTTATCGAAAGGACTACAATTGATCCCCTATACTTGTGGGTCATCAGCATCCGAAGGGCCGACTGAGGACCCGGCCGAAGAAGAGGCCGTGGGCTCGGCCGAGCGGCCCATCGAGGCGGCCGAGTGGGGTGACGAAGGAGTCAAGATGCTTGCAGAGGCCAGCACCTCCTGAGCCAGCAAAGGGGAGGCCGGCACCTCCTGAGTCGGTGAAGGCGAGGCCAGCTCCTCCTGAGCCGGCGAAGATGAGGCCGGCTCCGCCTGAGCCCGCGAAGACATGAAGAAGGGCACCGGCGGCGCCGCCAAGCCGAGGACGGGGAGATCGAATGAGTGGGCAGGTGGATAACATGCTTATGCGGCGGGTGGAGCTCAAGGGCTCCACGAGGCCGTCGAGAGGGTGCACCCGGAGACGGGGGCGTGATCGGAGATACCTGCTAAAAGGGAAAATGAACCTCATCTAAGTAAACGTGTCGCGAGACGAACACACGATGGGACACCGGGTCGTAGCAGCGAAAACCTTTGGTGTTAGGTTGATACCCAAGGAAAACACAAGCAAGAGACCGAGGCACGAGTTTATGTGGTGCGGTGGTTGTGATATTGGGCTAACACAAACATCCGAAAACATGAAGATCGTCATAGGATGGAGGAGACCCAAAAAGGAGGTGATGAGGTGTATAGTGCCACCACGGTTTGCACGGCCGAATGTTGATAAGAAGAGTGGCGGTGGCAAGAGCATCAGGCCAAAACCGTGCAGGCATGTGTGCATGGAAAAGCAAAGCACAAACACTCTCATTAAGTGTGCGAAGAACACGTTCGACATGACCGTTTTGTTGTGATGTGTAAGGACAGGTGAGATGAAAAATAGTGTCGTGGGTGGATAAAAGGTTGCGAATAGCAAGATTATCAAATTCTTTTCCGTTTTTCGTTTGGAGTGAGCAATGGTGCGATGAAAGTGTGTAGCAACATAAGCATAGAATGAATGGAGAGTCGAAGCGACATCTGATTTACGGGGTAACGGAAAAGTCCAAGTGAAATGAGAGAAATCATCTAAAATCATGAGGTAATATGATAAACCCGAATTGCTAGGCACCAGGGAGGTCCAAACATCACATTGTATAACATCAAAAGGAAAGGCGGAAATTGAGGAAGATTATGTAAACGGCAAACGAACATGTTTTCCTATGCGGCAGGCATGACAAGTATGATCCTATGATTTATTACAAGAAAAAGGAAAGGTGCACAAATTTTTGTGAAGAGCATCGGCGCCGGGTTGACCAAGATGACCGTGCCAAAGAGTGACATCGGCATGGAGAGCAACATGTCCGCCGATTGTGGATGTGCCACATGGGTAGAGGTCGCTGGGGGAATCACATCGGTGCAGAACCTTCTGGGAGTGGGCATCCTTAACATAAAAACCAAAAGCATGATGTTCACGAGTAAGAGTACGAACAGAGCATAAGTTTTTGGTTAAGGATGGAGAAACGAGCACATTATGAAGGGGTAATGACGAAGAAGAAAGAGGGAGGGAGGATGCGTCGTTGTGGGTGATGGGAAGAGTGGTACCATCACCGACGATGATGCGAGAAAAGAAAGGAACGGGAGAGGATACCGGGATTTGAAGCCATGTGAGAGCTAGCGCCGGTGTCCATGTACCGTCGCGCCGCCATTGTAGTTGCTCGAAGAGGATGTGGCATGAAGGGCGGCGAGGAGTGCGGGGTACCACTATCCACCGGCACCACCATACGAAGAAGGGCCGCCTTAGGGAGCACCATATGGCGATGGGCCACCGTACGCCGGAGCACCCCCATATGTCGAGGGAACGGGGGCGGGCGTAGTCAGAAGCGCCTGGTGTGGCGCCGGTTGGGGACCAAGGAGGCTCGGAGCAGGAGGACGGGGGACGAGCATGGAGTATGCATGCACCACACCCGTCCAAGGGTTATACCCCGATAGCCAGGGCGGAGTGGGCGTCGCGGCGGAGTTGGCAGGGGGGCGCGGTGTGGGGTTGGTGGAGTGGGCCCGGCCATCGTGACCCCCACCGACCTTTCTGTTTTCGCCAGCCAGTAGGCACGGGCGCGGGTGGCGAGACCGGGGTAGGGGCGCGGAGGGCGGGTGGAGCCGCCGGTGTGGCCGACGTGCAGCACCGTGTGGGTCGCCTGCTGTGCGGAGTGGCAGAGGCACTTCTCCTCCATCTGACGGAAGGGGACGGCCTTGGCGTATGTCGACGTGATGAGAGAGAGATTGGCGGCGGACTGGCCAAGGTTGGGGTGGAGGCCCCAAAGGAGGTTGGTGAGGAGGACGGAACAGTCGATGGTCATGCCGACGTCACAAAGCTCATCGGCGAGCACCTTCAGCCGCATGCAGTAGTCATCGATCAAGAGATCGTTTTGTTGCAACGTGAAGAACTCGCCTTGGAGGAAGACACAACGCTGGAGTTGATTGTCGAGGAAGATGTCGCACACCCGCGTCCATATGGCATGCGCCGAGGGGTCACGGGTGTTCACCATGTCCAAGATGCCCCGCGAGACCGTGAGGAAGATCCACTTGACAATGCAAGCATCAACGGCCAGCCAATCTTCATCGTCCTCCATGTCGCGGATGTCAATGCTCCCGTCAACATGCTCAACAAGATGGTAGGAGTGAATTAGGAGCGCGAAGTAGGTGCGCTAGCGTTGCAAGAGGGTGAATCGAGCTCGAGGATGATAGGTACGTGATCTTTGATGATTAGGTCATTGAGATGGTTGGAGGTGAAAGTGGGGGCGGCAAGGGAGCTAGCGTCGGAGAGGTCATCTTTTGAGAGAGACATGGCGGAGATGCGGCGGCGGCTTGAGGTGGGGCAAAAGCAGCAGTGGTGGCGGCAGGGTGTGGGAAGGGAGACGACGGTTGGATAGGAGAGCAACGGCGGCCTAGGGTTTTAGGGGTGGAGGGCGGCGGCGGCTTCAGGAAGGAGCGGCGGCGGCCTTAGGGTTGGGAGAGGCGGCAGTGGCGGCTGCGAGAAGCGGAAGCGGTGGAGATCGCTAGGGTAAGTCATACCATGTAGAAAGGTACTGGATGCAACTCAATTGTATTCATCGGAGTTGGTTACAATATATACATGTGATGTCTTGCATGACAAGCCAACTAACTCTACCATATCTCTGGAAGTCAAGCTATACAAGGCTAGAGATCATAGGAAGATCAATTGAAGATAATTACAGATATGTCATGCAACAACCCTAAGCAGCATTAGAAGATAGTGTGTGACGAAACCACTGTTTACATTGGATGCATGTGTGCTGGACAGCGATTTCATATTTTTTTTGGAACGAAGACGCTAGAAGCGTCCAGCTTTAAATTAATAAAGCCCACAGGCACCAGGTTCAACAGGTTACAACTAAGCGAAAGCAAAAGAAAACGTTCGGTCCACGACCGGCATCAAACAGAACAGAAGGTTCAACGTGAAGGAAATATTACAGCCGACCATATCATCTAACGCTGAAGACCTAGCTATCGTAAAACTCCCATAAAAGACTCCAAAAGCATCACCGACTCGGTGGATCTTGTCTTGCCGTTGCCTGGATAGTCTTGATGCGCGTCATGGCCTCTGACATGCGCTCAGCATCGCGCTCCTTCCCAAGTGGAGTCCACGTCTGCAAAAATAGATGGCATTTGAAGATCACGTCTGCAGGATGGTTAGGGAATTTTTTTCTCAATCGTAATTTTATTGCGCGTCGTCCAAATGGCCCAGAGCAGCGCCCCTACGCAACGCCAAGCGATACTACTACTAGTCCCTTTCGTGGACTTGAGGATGGCAATTAAGTTATTCCCCGAGGCTAGGTTCCAGTTCGTGTGAAAAGCTTATGGAACTACACTCCAAGCGAACCTGGCCAGGTGGCATCTAAAAAAGATGTGGTTTGCATCTTCACCTAGGCCGCATACCATGCAGGTACCATCAGCCGGACAGTTATGCTTGGCCACGTTATCCGAAGTGGGCAGCCTATTCCTAAGCATTTGCCACATGAAGATTTTAATCTTCAGGGGCAGGCCTGCCTTCCACAACCCCTTAGCTACATCAAGCGATGTCCCTTCAGTTAGCTTGTTATATAGGGACTTGACCATGAATTTCCTCAAAGCTGTCAAACTCCACTCAACCGAGTCATCGCCCGTCCCTAGGTGGTTGGCACCTATTTGCTGAACCAGCCCGGCCCATGACTCACGCTCATCATTGGTAAGGGCCCGCAAAAGGTGAATCGTCGGGGGTTCAGTACGAACTGCCTCCCCCACTAAGACGTTGGTGTTAGTGGCGATCCAGAATAGGTTGGGGTGACTTTGCCAAAGGGGAGAGGTACCCAGCCAATGATCAAGCCAAAACCAAGTTGATTGGCCATTGTTAATCTGAAATTTGGCCCCAATAGCAAAAGTGGGCCGCACCGCTTGGATCCCTTTCCAAAACACGGAGCCATTGGCCAAGGCCGTGAAGGGATTCCAATTCGGGAAATACTTGGCTTTTAACAGCTGAGCCCAGAGACCCGACTCATTTTGGGCCAGCCGCCACCACCATTTGGAAAGGAGGGCGACATTCATTAGTTTGGAGTTAAGGATTCCCAATCCTCCAAAAAAAATTGGCCTACAGACTGCCGCCCATATTACTAGGTGGTATTTCTGCTTGATGCCAGTTCCTTCCCAAAAGAACCGGGATCTCGGTGTGTCTAGCTTAGCGTGCACATCATCGGCTAGTAAGAACATCCCCATAGTGAATAGGGGGAGGGAAGAGAGACTCGAGTTAGTTAGAATGAGCCTCGCGGCAGAGGACATGAAACGCCCTCGCCACGGGCTTACCCTATTGGCCACTTTCCCATACAGAGGCTCCCACTCTAAAATCGAGAGTTTGCGGTGAGAGATAGGAAGCCCAAGGTACTTAATTGGAAAGCTCCCAAGCTTACAATTAAGTAAATTTGTGACTCGCAGGCTTTGTTGGTCGTCCATCCCCATGGTAATGACCTCACTTTTAAGAAAGTTTATTTTGAGTCCGAAGAGGATCTCAAAGGCTAGTAACAGAAGCTTAATCGATGCAATACTCTGGTCGTCAAGCTTGAACAGTAGCAAGGTATCGTCGGCGTACGGACCTGGATGGGGAGCGGTGGCGCAAGCGTGACCTGCGGGAGAAGGCGAAGAAGGAGATGCATGCGAGGCAAAGTGGTAGATCCGAGCGGTTCCATGAGCAAGAGGGGCGCGAGGGGGATTGGGGTCCTCCTCCCCCTTGGTGGATCTAGCAGCAGGAGAGAAAAAAGAAGAAGAAGGAGATGGCGCGGCGTCGGGAGCTTGAGCGCAAGCCGGTGGAACACCCCAACTGTGGTGGTGGCCACGGGGATCTACCGGCCAAGAAACCCGGGGCGGCTACCGAACCTCTGGCGGTGTCTCTTCCTCATGGTGCGAAGGGCACAGTGGGCGAGCCCATTCCGGTGGAGGATGCGTTGGAGGCGCAGGACGTGGAATGCTTCAAGTGTGGGAGACTTGGTCATTACCAATCTAAGTGCAAGTTCCAGCCTTTGTGTGTGTTGTGCAAGGAAGAGGGCCATGCTTCTGCGCACTGCCCGACAAGGGGTCGGCAGCCTTGCTTGAAGATTATGGGAAGCACAATTTCTGGGGAAGGCTTTTTCTGCCTACAGTTCGACGAGGAGGAAGATCTTGAGGGACCACGGCAGCTCTCAGTTGGCAATGCTATTATTCTCTCTGCAGAGCCGGGCCGCCTGAACCTGCGGGTCCTCAAGCACATGGTCACGGGGGACTGGGACTGGCAAGTCACTCAAGTGGGAGAGGACGATTTCATGGTGGTGTTCCCCTTCACAGATCTCCTTCATATGGCTCGGACTAGTGGCAAGCTGTTCCTTTCCATTAATGACATCACTGCTAGGGTGCGTGATGTGGTGCACGAGGTGATTCCCCCGATGGTGATGCCAGAAGCTTGGGTGCGGCTCCACGGGATCCCTAAGAAACACCGCAAGATTGAGCGTATCAAGGAGGCGTTCAAGATGTTGGGTCGGGCAATCATGGTCGACGAGCTCTCCCTCATTAAGATGGGACCTGTAAGGATGAAACTGGCTTGCAAGACGCCGGCTAAGATGAATGGCACGGTTGAGGTTTGGTTCAACCACGAAGGGTACCAGATCAAGGTGGAGCTGGAACGGCTGCCACGGCGGCTGGGGGATGGTGGTGGTGCTCTGGGGGCGGGCCCCTCCGCTCCCTCTCCAGATAGCCAGCAAGGCAAGGGCGGGTCGCACAAGACTGGGCCACCCATGGGCATCCCCTCCAAGGAAGCTGTTGTTGGAAATATGCCCTAGAGGCAATAATAAAATGGTTATTATTATATTTCTTTATTCATGATAATTGTCTATTGTTCATGCTATAATCGTATTATCCGGAAATCGTAATACGTGTGTGAATACATAGACCACAACAAGTCCCTAGTAAGCCTCTAGTTGACTAGCTCATTGATCAACGGATAGTCATGGTTTCCTGACTATGGACATTGGATGTCATTGATAACGGGATCACATCATTAGGAGAATGATGTGATGGACAAGACCCAATCCTAAGCATAGCACAAAGATCATATAGTTTGTTTCGCTAGAGCTTTTCCAAATGTCAAGTATCATTTCCTTAGACCATGAGATTGTGCAACTCCCGGATACCGTAGGAGTGCTTTGGGTGTGCCAAACGTCACAATGTAACTGGGTGACCATAAAGGTGCACTACGGGTATCTCCAAAAGTGTCTGTTGGGTTGGCACAAATCGAGACTGGGATTTGTCACTCCGTATGATGGGGAGGTATCTCTGGGCCCACTCGGTAATGCATCATCATAATGAGCTCAATGTGACCAAGTGTCTGGTCACGGGATCATGCATTATGGTACGAGTAAAGTGACTTGCCGGTAACGAGACTGAACGAGGTATTGGGATACCGACGATCAAGTCTCGGGCAAGTAACATACCAATTGACAAAGGGAATTGTATACGGGATTGATTGAATCCTTGACATCGTGGTTCATCCGATGAGATCATCGAGGAGCATGTGGGAGCCAACATGGGTATCCAGATCCCGCTGTTGGTTATTGACCAGAGAGGTGTCTCGGTCATGTCTGCATGTCTCCCGAACGTGTAGGGTCTACACACTTAAGGTTTGGTGACACTAGGGTTGTAGAGATATGAATATGTAGCAACCCGAAAGTTGTTCGAAGTCTCGGATGAGATCCTGGACGTCACGAGGAGTTCCGGAATGGTCCGGAGGTGAAGAATTATATATATGAAGTGCAGTTTCGGCCATCGGGAAGGTTTCGGGGCTCACCTGTATTGTACCAGGACAACTGGAAGGGTCTCGGGGGTCCACCGGGTGGGGCCACCTATCTCGGAGGGCCCCCTGGGCTGAAGTGGGGAGGGGACCAGCCCCTGGTGGGCTGGTGTGCCCCCCCCCCTTGGGCCCCTCCTGCGCCTAGGGTTTGAAACCCTAGGGTGGGGGGCGCCTCCACTTGCCTTGGGGGGCAAGTCTCCCCCCTTGGCCGCCGCCCCTGGAGATCCCATCTCCAGGGCCGGTGCCCCTCGTGGGGACCCTATATAAAGAGGGGGGGAGGAGGGCAGCCGCACCCTTGCACTTGGCGCCTCCCTTCCCCCTTGCTACACCTCTTCCTCCCGCACACGCTTGGCGGCCTGCGGATCCTCGCCAGATCCACCACCACGCCGTCAGGTTGCTAGATCTTCATCAACCTCTCCTTCCCCTTGCTGGATCAAGAAGGAGGAGATGTCACGCTGACCGACGTGTGTTGAACGCGGAGGTGCCGTCCGCTCGGCGCTAGGATCTCCGGTGATTTGGATCACGCAGTCTGACTCCTCAACGCCGTTCTCTTGAACGCTTCCGCTCGCGATCTACAAGGGTATGTAGATGCACTCCTCTCTCTCGTTGCTAGATGAGCTCCTAGATTGATCTTGGTGAACGTAGGATTTTTTTTTATTTATGCAACGTTCCCCAATAGTGGCATCATGAGCTAGGTCTTTGCGTAGTTCTCTTTGCACGAGTAGAACACAATTTGTTGTGGGCGTAGATGTTGACAACTTTCTTGCCACTACTAGTCTTATTTTGCTTCAGCGGTATTGTGGGATGAAGCGGCCCGGACCGACCTTACACATATGCTTACGTGAGACAGGTTCCACCGACTGACATGCACTAGTTGCATAAGGTGTCTAGCGGGTGTCTGTCTCTCCCACTTTAGTTGGAGCGGATTCGATGAAAAGGGTTCTTATGAAGGGTAAATAGAAGTTGGCAAATCACGTTGTGGCTTTAACGTAGGTAAGAAAACGTTCTTGCTAGATCACCTATAAAGCCATCAGAAAAACTTGCAACAACAATTAGAGGACGTCTAACTTGTTTTTGCAGCAAGTGTTTTGTGATGTGATATGGCCAAAGGATGTGATGAATGATATATGTGATGTATGAGATGATCATGTTCTTGTAATAGGAATCACGACTTGCATGTCGATGAGTATGACAACCGGCAGGAGCCATAGGAGTTGTCTTTATTTTTTGTATGACCTGCGTGTCATTGAAGAACGCCATGTAAACTACTTTACTTTATTGCTAAACGTGTTAGCCATAGAAGTAGAAGTAGTTGTTGGCGTGACAACTTCATGAAGACACGATGATGGAGATCATGGTGTCATGCCGGTGACGAAGATGATCATGGCGCCCCGAAGATGGAGATCAAAGGAGCAATATGATATTGGCCATATCATGTCACTATTTGATTGCATGTGATGTTTATCATGTTTTTCATCTTGTTTACTTAGGACGACGGTAGTAAATAAGATGATCCCTCATAATAATTTCAAGAAAAGTGTTCCCCCTAACTGTGCACCGTTGTGAAGGTTCGTTGTTTTGAAGCACCACGTGATGATCGGGTGTGATAGATCCTAACGTTCGAATACAACGGGTGTAAGCCAGATTTACACACGCAATACACAGTTGACTTGACGAGCCTAGTGTTGGGGAACGTAGTAATTTCAAAAAATTTCCTACGCACACGCAAGATCATGGTGATGCATAGCAACGAGAGGGGAGAGTGTTGTCCACGTACCCTCGTAGACCGTAAGCGAAAGCGTTAGCACAACGCGGTTGATGTAGTCGTACGTCTTCACGATCCGACCGATCCAAGTACCGAACGTACGGCACCTCCGAGTTCAGCACACGTTCAGCTCGATGACGTCCCTCGAACTCCGATCCAGCCGAGTGTCGAGGGAGAGTTCCGTTAGCACGACGGCGTGGTGACGATCTTGATGTTCAACCGGCGCAGGGCTTCGCCTAAGCTTTGCGACGATATGACCGAGGTGGAATATGGTGGAAGGGGGCACCGCACACGGCTAAGGAACGATCCGTAGATCAACTTGTGTGTCTATGGGGTGCCCCTGCCCCCGTATATAAAGGAGGGAGGGAGGAGGAGGCCGGCCCTAGGAGGAGGGCGCGCCAAGGGAGTCCTACTCCCACCGGGAGTAGGATTCTTCTTCCTAGTCCAACTAGGTCAAGGGGGGAAAGAGGGGAAGTGGAGAAGGAAGGAAGAGGGGGGCCGCGCCCCAAACCCTTTGTCCAATTCGGACTGGGCTTGGGAGGGGCGCGCGCCTCCTCCTGGCTCCTTCCCACTAAAGCCCATTAAGGCCCAATACTCTTTCCGTATTCCCGTAACTCCCCGGTACTCCGAAAAATACCCGAATCACTCGGAACCTTTCCGAACTCCGAATATAGTCGTCCAATATATCGATCTTTACGTCTCGACCATTTCGAGACTCCTCGTCATGTCCCCGATCTCATCCGGGACTCCGAACTCCTTCGGTACATCAAAACTCATAAACTCATAATATAACCGTCATTGAAACCTTAAGCGTGCGGACCCTACGGGTTCGAGAACTATGTAGACATGACCTAGAACTATTCTTGGTCAATAACCAATAGCGGGACCTGGATGCCCATATTGGCTCCTACATATTCTACGAAGATCTTTATCGGTCAAACCGCATAACAACATACGTTGTTCCCTTTGTCATCGGTATGTTACTTGCCCGAGATTCGATCGTCGGTATCCAATACCTAGTTCAATCTCATTACCGGCAAGTCTCTTTACTCATTCCGTAATACATCATCTTGCAACTAACTCATTAGTTGTAATGCTTGCAAGGCTTAAGTGATTTGCATTACCGAGAGGGCCCAGAGATACCTCTCCGACAATCGGAGTGACAAATCCTAATCTCGAAATATGCCAACCCAACATCTGCCTTTGGAGACACCTGTAGTACTCCTTTATAATCACCCAGTTACGTTGTGACGCTTGGTAGTACCCAAAGTGTTCCTCCGCAAACGGAGTTGCATAATCTCATAGTTATAGGAACATGTATAAGTCATGAAGAAAGCAATAGCAACATACTAAACGATCGGGTGCTAAGCTAACGGAATGGGTCATGTCAATCAGATCATTCAACTAATGATGTGATCCCGTTAATCAAATAACAACTCTATGTTCATGGTTAGGAAACATAACCATCTTTGATTAACAAGCTAGTCAAGTAGAGGCATACTAGTGACACTCTGTTTGTCTATATATTCACACATGTATTATGTTTTCGGTTAATACAATTCTAGCATGAATAATAAACATTTATCATGATATGAGGAAATATATATAATAACTTTATTATTGCCTCTAGGGCATATTTCCTTCAGTCTCCCACTTGCACTAGAGTCAATAATCTAGATCACATCACCATGTGATTAACATCGATAGTTCACATCATCATGTGATTAACACCCATAGTTCATATCGCCATGTAACCAACACCCAAAGGGTTTACTAGATTCAGTAATCTAGTTCACATCGCTATGTGATTAACACCCAAAGAGTACTAAGGTGTGATCATGTTTTGCTTGTGAGAGAGTCTTAGTCAACGGGTCTTTCACATTCAGATCCGTTATGTATTTTGCAATTTTTCTATGTCTACAATGCTCGCATTTAAGCTACTCTAGCTAATTGCTCCCACTTTCAATATGTATCTAGATCGAGACTTAGAGTCATCCGGATCGAGTGTCAAAATTTGCATCGACGTAACCCTTTACTTATTTAACCTTTTTCACTTCCATAATCGAGAAACATATCCTTATTCCACTAAGGATAATTTTGACCGCTGTCCGATGATCTACTCCTAGATCACTATTGTACTCCTTGCCAAACTCGGTCAGGGGTATACAATAGATCGGTATACAGCATGGCATACTTTATAGAACCTATGGCCAAGGCATAGGGAATGACTTTCATTCTCTTTCTATCTTCTGCCGTGGTCGGGTTTTGAGTCTTACTCAATTTCACACCTTGTAAACACGTGCAAGAACTCTTTCTTTGACTGTTCCATTTTGAACTACTTCAAAATCTTGTCAAGGTATGTACTCATTGAAAAACTTATCAAGCATCTTGATCTATCTCTATAGATCTTGATGCTCAATATGTAAGCAGCTTCACCGAGGTCTTTCTTTGAAAAACATCTTTCAAACACTCCTTTATGCTTTGCGAATAATTCTACATTATTTCCGATCTACAATATGTCATTCACATATACTTATCGAAATGTTGTAGTGCTCCCACTCACTTTTTAGTAAATACAGGCTTCACCATAAGTCTGCATATAAAACTATATGCTTTGATCAACTTATCAAAGCGTATATTCCAACTCCGAGATGCTTGCACCAGTCCATAGATGGATCATTGGAGCTTGCACACTTTGTTAGCTCCTTTGGATCGAAAAACCTTCTCGTTGCATCATATACAACTCTTCCTCCGTAAAACCATTCAAGAATGCAGTTTTACATCCATTTGCCAAATTTCATAAATTGTGGCAATTGCTAACATGATTTGGACAGACTTAAGCATCGCTACTGCTTGAGAAAATCTCATTGTAGTCAACACCTTGAACTTGTCAAAACCTTTTTGCGACAAGTCGAGCTTTGTAGATAGTAACACTACTATCAACGTCCGTCTTCCTCTTGAAGATCCATTTATACAATATGGCTTGCCGATCATCGGCAAATCCATCAAAGTCCATACTTTGTTCTCATACATGGATCATATCTCGATTTCATGGCCTTAAACCATTTTGCGGAATCTGGGCTCATCATCGCTTCCTCATAGTTCGTAGGTTTGTCATGGTCAAGTAACATGACCTCCGAACAGGATTACCGTACCACTCAGTGCGGATCTCACTGCTGTTTACCTACGAGGTTCGGTAGTAACTTGATCTCAAGTTTTATGATCATCATCATTAACTTCCTCACTAATTGGTGTAGGTGTCACAGAACCAATTTCGTGATGAACTACTTTCCAATAAGGGAGCTAGTATGTTACCTCATCAAGTTCTACTTTCCTCCCACTCACTTCTTTCGAGAGAAACTCCTTCTCTAGAAAGGATCCATCTTAAGCAACGAATATCTTGCCTTCGGATCTGTGATAGAAGGTGTACCCAACATTTTCCTTTGGGTATTCTATGAAGACGCACTTCTCCGATTTGGGTTCGAGCTTATCAGGATGAAACTTTTCACATAAGCATCGCAACTCCAAACTTTAAGAAACGACAACTTGGGTTTCTTGCTAAACCACAGTTCATATAGTGTCGTCTCAATGGATTTAGATGGTGCCCAATTTAACATGAATGCAGCTGTCTCTAATGCATGATCCCAAAACGATATTGGTAAATCAGTAAGAAACATCATAGATTGTACTATATCCAATAAAGTACGGTTATGACGTTCGGACACACCATTATGATGTGGTGTTCCAGGTGGCATGAATTTGTGAAACTATTCCACATTGTTTTAATTGAAGACCAAACTCGTAACTCAAATATTTGTCTCCGCGATCAGATCGTAGAAACCTTATTTTTTTTCACGATGATTTTTCCACTTCACTCTGAAATTATTTGAACCTTTCAACTATTTCAGACTTATGTTTCATCAAGTAGATATACCCATATCTGCTCAAATCATCTGTGAAGGTCAGAAAATAACGATACCTGCCGCGAGCCTTAACACTCATTGGATCGCATACATCAGTATGTATTATTTCCAATAAGTCAGTTGCTCGCTCCACTGTTCCGGAGAATGGAGTCTTAGTCATCTTGCCCATGAGGCATGGTTCGCAAGCATCAAGTGATTCATAATCAAGTGATTCCAAAATCCCATCAGCATGGAGTTTCTTCATGCGCTTTACACCAATATGACATAAACGGCAGTGCCACAAATAAGTTGCACTATCATTATAAACTTTGCATCTTTTGGTTTCAATATTATGAATATGTGTATCACTACGATCGAGATCCAATGTCATTGGGTGTGTAACCATATAAGGTTTTATTCATGTAAACAGAACAACAGTTTATTCTCTTACTTAAATGAATAACCGTATTGCAATAAACACGATCAAATCATATTCATGCTCAACGCAAACACCAAATAACATTTATTTAGGTTCAACACTAATCCCGAAAGTATAGGGAGTGTGCGATGATGATCATATCAATCTTGAAACTACTTTCAACACACATCATCACTTCACCCTTAACTAGTTTCATTTATTCGCAACTCCGTTTGAGTTACTACTCTTAGCAACCGAACCAGTACCAAATACTGAGGGTTTCTATAAACACTAGTAAAGCACACATAAAACACCTGTATATCAAATATACCCTTTTTCACTTTGCCATCCTTCTTATCCACCAAATATTTAGGGCAGTTCCGCTTCGGTGACCATTTCCTTTGCGAGTGTAAGCACTTTCGGTTTAGGGCTTTGGTTCAGCTTTGGGTTTCTTCGTGGGAGTGACAACTTGCTTGTCAATCTACTTGAAGTTCCTTTCTTTCCTTTGCCCTTTTCTTGAAACTAGTGATCTTGTCAACCATCAACACTTGATGCTCTTTCTTGATTTCTACCTTCATCGATTTCATCATCATGAAAAACTCGGGAATCATTTTCATCATCCCTTGCATACTATAGTTCATCACGAAGTTCTACTAACTTGGTGATGGTGACTAGTGAATTCTGTCAATCACTATCTTATCTGGAAGATTAACTCCCACTTGATTCAAGCGATTGTAGTACCCAGACAATCTGAGTACATGTTCACTAGTTGAGCGATTCTCCTCCATCTTTTAGCTATAGAACTTGTTGGAGACTTTATATCTCTCAACTCGGGTATTTGCTTGAAATATTAATTTCAATTCCTGGAACATCTCATATGGTCCATGATGTTCAAAACATCTTTGAAGTCCCGATTCTAAGCTGTTAAGCATGGTGCACTTAAACTATCAAGTAGTCATCATATTGAGCTAGCCAAACGCTCATAACGTTTGCATCCGCTCCTGCAATAGGTCCGCTACCTAGCGGTGCATTAAGGACATAATTCTTACGCAAAGCAATGAGGATAAACCTCCGATCACGGATCGAATCCGCATCATTGCTACTAACATTTTTCAACACAATTTTCTAGGAACATATCGAATAAACATATGAAAGCAACAACGCAAGCTATTGATCTTACAACATAATTTGCAAAATACTACCAGACTAAGTTCATGACAAATTTAAGTTCAATTAATCATATTACTTAAGAACTCCCACTTAGATAGACATCTCTCTAGTCATCTAAGTGATCACGTGATCCAAATCAACTAAACCATAACCGATCATCACGTGAGATGGAGTAGTTTTCAATGGTGAACATCTTATGTTGATCATATCTACTATATGATTCACGCCGACCTTCGGTCTCCGTGTTCCGAGGCCATATCCGCATATGCTAGGCTCGTCAAGTATAACTCGAGTATTCGCGTGTGCAAAACTGGCTTGCACCCGTTGTAGATGGACGAGAGCTTATCACACCCGATCATCACGTGGTGTCTCGGCACGACGAACTTTGGCAACGGTGCATACTTAGGAGAACACTACTTGATAATTTTAGTGAGAGATCATCTTAAAATGCTACCGTCAATCAAAGCAAGATAAGATGCATAAAGGATAAACATCACATGCAATCAATATAAGTGATATGATATGGCCATCATCATCTTGTGCTTGTGATCTCCATCTCAAGCATCGCCGTGATCACCATCGTCACCGGCGCGACACCTTGATCTCCATCGTAGCATCGTTGTCGCCACGCCATCTATTGCTTCTCGACTATCGCTACCGCTTAGTGATAAAGTAAAGCAATTACAGGCGCTTGCATTTCATACAATAAAGCGACAACCATATGGCTCCACCGATTGCCGATAACCGGTTACAAAACATGATCATCTCATACAATAAAATATAGCATCACGTCTTGACCATATCACATCACAACATGCCCTGCAAAAACAAGTTAGACGTCCTCTACTTTGTTGTTGCAAATTTTACGTGGCTGCTACGGGCTTAAGCAAGAACCAATCTCACCTACGCATCAAAACCACAACGATACTTCGTCAAATAGACTCCGTTTTAACCTTCTCAAGGACCGGGCGTAGCCATACTCGGTTCAACTAAAGTGAGAGAGACAGACACCGCCAATCACCTTTAAGCACGAAAGTGCTCGTGAACGGTGAAACCAGTCTCGCGTAAGCGTCACGCGTAATGTCGGTCCGGCCGCTTCATCTCACAATACCGCTGAACCAAAATATGACATCTTTGGTAGGTAGTATGACTTGTATCGCCCACAACTCACTTGTGTTCTACTCGTGCAAAACATCAAACCATAAAAACCTAGGCTCGGATGCCACTGTTGGGGAACGTAGTAATTTCAAAAAAATTCCTACGCACACGCAAGATCATGGTGATGCATAGCAACGAGAGGGGAGAGTGTTGTCCACGTACCCTCGTAGACCATAAGCGGAAGCGTTAGCACAACGCGGTTGATGTAGTCGTACGTCTTCACGATCCGACCGATCCAAGTACCGAATGTACGGCACCTCCGAGTTCAGCACACGTTCAGCTCGATGACGTCCCTCGAACTCCGATCCAGCCGAGTGTCGAGGGATAGTTCCGTCAGCACGATGGCGTGGTGACGATCTTGATGTTCAACCGCGCAGGCTTCGCCTAAGCTTATGCACGATATGACCGAGGTGGAATATGGTGGAAGGGGGCACCGCACACGGCTAAGGAACGATCCGTAGATCAACTTGTGTGTCTATGGGGTGCCCCCTGCCCCCGTATATAAAGGAGGGAGGGAGGAGGAGGCCGGCCCTAGGAGGAGGGCACGCCAAGGGAGTCCTACTCCCACCGGGAGTAGGATTCCTTCTTTCCTAGTCCAACTAGGTCAAGGGGGGAAAGAGGGGAAGTGGAGAAGGAAGGAAGAGGGGGGCCGCGCCCCAAACCCTTTGTCCAATTCGGACTGGGCTTGGGAGGGGCGCGCCTCCCTCGGCTCCTTCCCACTAAAGCCCATTAAGGCCCAATACTCTTTCCCGTATTCCCGTAACTCCCCGGTACTCCGAAAAATACCCGAATCACTCGGAACCTTTCCGAACTCCGAATATAGTCGTCCAATATATCGATCTTTATGTCTCGACCATTTCGAGACTCCTCGTCATGTCCCCGATCTCATCCGGGACTCCGAACTCCTTCGGTACATCAAAACTCATAAACTCATAATATAACCGCCATCGAAACCTTGCGTGCGGACCCTACGGGTTCGAGAACTATGTAGACATGACCTAGAACTATTCTTGGTCAATAACCAATAGCGGGACCTGGATGCCCATATTGGCTCCTACATATTCTACGAAGATCTTTATCGGTCAAACCGCATAACAACATACGTTGTTCCCTTTGTCATCGGTATGTTACTTGCCCGAGATTCGATCGTCGGTATCCAATACCTAGTTCAATCTCGCTACGCAAGTCTCTTTACTCGTTCCGTAATACATCATCTTGCAACTAACTCATTAGTTGTAATGCTTGCAAGGCTTAAGTGATGTGCATTACCGAGAGGGCCCAGAGATACCTCTCCAACAATCGGAGTGACAAATCCTAATCTCAAATATGCCAACCCAACATCGCCTTTGGAGACACCTGTAGTACTCCTTTATAATCACCCAGTTACGTTGTGACGTTTGGTAGTACCCAAAGTGTTCCTCTGGCAAACGGGAGTTGCATAATCTCATAGTTATAGGAACATGTATAAGTCATGAAGAAAGCAATAGCAACATACTAAACGATCGGGTGCTAAGCTAACGGAATGGGTCATGTCAATCAGATCATTCAACTAATGATGTGATCCCGTTAATCAAATAACAACTCTTTGTTCATGGTTAGGAAACATAACCATCTTTGATTAACAAGCTAGTCAAGTAGAGGCATACTAGTGACACTCTGTTTGTCTATATATTCACACATGTATTATGTTTCCGGTTAATACAATTCTAGCATGAATAATAAACATTTATCATGATATGAGGAAATATATATAATAACTTTATTATTGCCTCTGGGGCATATTTCCTTCACCTAGCATGTACAGACATGGCCTCGGAACACGAAAGACCGAAAGGTCGAACATGAGTCGTATATAATATACGATCAACATGAAGATGTTCACCGATGATGACTAGTCCGTCTCACGTGATGATCGGACACGGGCTAGTTGACTCGGATCATGGATCACTTAGATGACTAGAGGGATGTCTATCTGAGTGGGAGTTCATTATTTGATTAGATGAACTTAATTATCATGAACTTAGTCTAAATCTTTGCAATATGTCTTGTAGATCAAATGGCCCACGCTAATGTTGCCCTCAACTTCAACGCGTTCCTAGAGAAAACCAAACTGAAAGACGATGGCAAGCAACTATACGGATCGGGTCCGAACTTGAGGATCATCCTCATAGCTGCCAAGAAAGCATATGTCCTAGATGCACCGCTAGGTGAAGCACCTGCTTTCCCAAAGAACTCAAGACGTTATGAACGCTGGCGCCGCTTAGTGATGATTACTCCCTGGTTCAGGGCGGCATGCTTTACAGCTTAAAACCGGGGCTCGAAAAGCATTTTGAGTAGCACGGAGCATATGAGATGTTCCAAGAGCTGAAAATGGTTTTCCAAGCTCACGCACGGTCGAGAGATATGAAGTCTCCGACAAGTTCTACAGCTTGTAAGATGGAGGAGACTGGTTACGTCGTGAGCACATACTCAAAATGTCCAGGTTGCACAATCGCTTATCTCAACCGGGAGTTAATCTCCGGATGACGTTAGGTCGAGAATCCTCGATCGCCCCACCAAGCTACAAGAGCTTTGTGATGAACTTCAATATTCAGGGGATGGAAAAGACCATTCCTGAGGCATATTCAATGCTGAAATCAGCGGAGGTGGAGATCAAAAAGGAACATCAAGTGTTGATGGTGAATAAAACCACTAAGTTCAAGAAGGGCAAGGGTAAGAAGAACTTCAAGAAGGACGGCAAGGAAATTGCCGCGCCTGGTAAGCCAGTTGCCAGGAAGAAGACAAGCAATGGATCCAAGCCTGAGACTGAGTGCTTTTATTGCAAGGGAAGCGGACACTGGAAGCGGAACTGCTCCAAGTACTTAGCGGACAAGAAGGCCGGCAAAACCAAAGGTATATGTGATATACATGTAATTGATGTGTACCTTACCAGTGCTCTTAGTAGCTCCTGGGTATTTGATACCGGTGCCGTTGCTCATATTTGTAACTCAAAGCAGGAGCTGCGGAATAAGCGAAGACTGGCAAAGGACGAGGTGACGATGCGCGTCGGGAATGGTTCCAAGGTCGATGTGATCGCCGTCGGCACGCTACCTCTACATTTACCTACAGGATTAGTTTTGAACCTCAATAATTGTTATTTAGTACCAGCTTTGAGCATGAACATTGTATCAGGATCTCGTTTAATTCGAGATGGTTACTCATTTAAATCCAAGAATAATGGTTGTTCCATTTATATGAGTGATATGTTTTATGGTCATGCCCCGCTGGTGAATGGTTTATTCTTAATGAATCTCGAGCGTAATGTTACACATATTCATAGTGTGAATACTAAAAGATGTAAAGTTGATAACGATAGTCCCACATACTTGTGGCACTACCACCTTGGTCACATTGGTGTCAAGCGCATGAAGAAGCTCCATGCTGATGGACTTTTAGAGTCTCTAGATTATGAATCGTTTGACACATGCGAGCCATGCCTCATGGGCAAGATGACCAAGACTCCGTTCTCCGGAACAATGGAGCGAGCAACCAACTTATTGGAAATCATACATACTGATGTGTGCTTTCCAATGAGCGTTGAGGCTCGCGGAGGATATCGTTATGTTCTCACTCTCACGGATGACTTGAGTAGATATGGGTATGTCTACTTAATGAAACACAAGTATGAGACCTTTGAAAAGTTCAAGGAATTTCAGAATGAGGTAGAGAATCAACGTGACCAAAAGATAAAGTTCTTACGATAAGATCGTGGGGGTGAATATTTAAGTCACGAATTTGGTACGCACTTAAGGAAATGTGGAATCGTTTCACAACTCACGCCGCCTGGAACACCTCAGGGAAATGGTGTGTCCGAACGTCGTAATCGCACTCTATTGGATATGGTGCGATCTATGATGTCACTTACCGATTTACCGCTATCATTTTGGGGATACGCTCTAGAGACAGCTACATTCACTTTAAACAGGGCACCGTCTAAATCCGTTGAGACAACATCGTATGAATTATGGTTTGGGAAGAAACCTAAGCTATCATTTCTAAAAGTTTGGGGATGCGATGCTTATGTCAAGAAACTTCAACCTGAGAAGCTCGAACCCAAGTCGGAAAAATGCGTCTTCATAGGATACCCTAAGGAAACCATTGGGTATACTTTCTGCTTAAGATCCGAGGGCAAGATCTTTGTTGCCAAGAACGGGTCCTTTCTGGAGAAAGAGTTTCTCTCGAAAGAATTAAGTGGGAGGAAAGTGGAACTTGATGAAGTACTACCTCTTGAACCGATAAGTAGCACAGCTCAGGAAGATGTTCCTGTGGTGCCTGCACCGACAAGAGAGGAGGTTAATGATGATGATCAAGATACTTCGGATCAAGCTCTTACCGAACTTCGAAGGTCCACAAGGACACGTTCCGCACCAGAGTGGTACGGCAACCCTGTCTTAGAAATCATGTTGTTAGACAATGGTGAACCTTCGAACTATGAAGAAGCGATGGCGGGCCCAGATTCCAACAAATGGCTTGAAGCCATGCAATCTGAGATAGGATCCATGTATGAAAACAAAGTGTGGACTTTGACAGACTTGCCCGATGATCGGCGAGCAATAGAAAATAAATGGATCTTTAAGAAGAAGACGGACGCGGATGGTAATGTTACCATATATAAAGCTCGACTTGTCGCTAAGGGTTATCGACAAGTTCAAGGGATTGACTACGATGAGACATTCTTTCCCGTAGCGAAGCTGAAGTCCGTCCGAATCATGTTAGCAATTGTCGCATACTATGATTATGAGATATGGCAAATGGACGTCAAAACGACATTCCTTAACGGTCACCTTAAGGAAGAACTGTATATGATGCAGCCGGAAGGTTTTGTCGACCCTAAGAATGCTAACAAGGTATGCAAGCTCCAGCGCTCCATCTATGGGCTGGTGCAAGCATCTCGGAGTTGGAACATTCGTTTTAATGAGATGATTAAAGCGTTTGGGTTTATGCAGACTTATGGAGAAGCCTGCGTTTACAAGAAAGTGGGAGCTCTGTAGCATTTCTCATATTATATGTGGATGACATACTTTTGATGGGAAATGATATAGAACTTTTGGACAGCATAAAGTCCTACTTGAATAAGTGTTTTTCAATGAAGGACCTTGGAGAAGCTGCTTACATATTAGGCATCAAAATCTATAGAGATATATCAAGACGCCTCATAGGTCTTTCACAAAGCACATACCTTGATAAGATATTGAAGAAGTTCAATATGGATCAGTCCAAGAAGGGGTTCTTGCCTGTGTTAGAAGGTGTGAAATTGAGCTCAGCTCAATGCCCGACCACGGCATAAGATAGAGAAAAGATGAGTGTCGTCCCCTATGCCTCAGCCATAGGGTCTATCATGTATGCCATGACCTGTACTGCACACGATATAAACCTTGCCGTAAGTTTGGTAGGAAGGTACCAAAGTAATCCGGCATGGAACACCGGACACGGTCAAGAACATCCTTAAGTACCGAAAAGGACTAAGGACATGTTTCTCAGATATGGAGGTGACGAAGAGCTCGTCGTAAAGGGTTACGTTGACGCTTAGCTTCGACACGATCCGATGACTCAAGTCACAAACCGGATACGTGTATATTTTGAATGGTGGGGCGAAGAAGTGGTGCGATTGCAAGCGAGAGCGTCGTGGCGGGATCTACATGTGAAGCGGAGTACATGGCAGCCTCGGCGGCAGCACATGAAGCAATCTAGGTGAAGGAGTTCATCACCAACCTAGGAGTCATACCCAACGCGTCGGGGCTGATTACACTCTTCTGTGACGACACTAGAGCTATTGCACTCGCCAAGGAGCCCAGGTTTCACAAGAAGACCAGGCACATCAAGCGTCCCTTCAACTCCATTCGTGAAAATGTTCATGATGGAGACATAGATATTTGTAAAGTACATACAGACCTGAATGTAGCAGATCTGTTGACTAAACCTCTCCCTAGAGCAAAACATGATCAACACCAGGACGCAATGGGTGTTCGATACATCACAATGTAACTAGATTATTGACTCTAGTGCAAGTGGGAGACTATTGGAAATATGCCCTAGAGGCAATAATAAAATGGTTATTATTATATTTCTTTATTCATGATAATTGTCTATTGTTCATGCTATAATCGTATTATCCGGAAATCGTAATACGTGTGTGAATACATAGACCACAACAAGTCCCTAGTAAGCCTTTAGTTGACTAGCTCGTTGATCAACGGATAGTCATGGTTTCCTGACTATGGACATTGGATGTCATTGATAATGGGATCACATCATTAGGAGAATGATGTGATGGACAAGACCCAATCCTAAGCATAGCACAAAGATCGTATAGTTCGTTTCGCTAGAGCTTTTCCAAATGTCAAGTATCATTTCCTTAGACCATGAGATTGTGCAACTCCTGGATACCGTAGGAGTGCTTTGGGTGTGCCAAACGTCACAACGAATCGGGTGACAATAAAGGTGCACTACGGGTATCTTCGAAAGTGTCTATTGGGTTGGCACGAATCGAGACTTGGATTTGTCACTCCGTATGACGGAGAGGTATCTCTAGGCCCACTCGGTAATGCATCATCATAATGAGCTCAATGTGACCAAGTGTCCGGTCACAGGATCATGCATTACGATGATGAGTAAAGTGATTTTGCGAACTTGAGACCGAACGAGGTATTGGGATACCGACGATCGAGTCTCGGGCAAGTAACGTACCAATTGACAAAGGGAATTGTATACGGGATTGATTGAATCCTTGACATCATGGTTCATCCGATGAGATCATCGAGGAGCATGTGGGAGCCAACATGGGTATCCAGATCCCGCTGTTGGTTATTGACCGGAGAGGTGTCTCGGTCATGTCTGCATGTCTCCCAAACCCGTAGGGTCTACACACTTAAGGTTCGGTGACGCTAGGGTTGTAGAGATATGAATATGCAGCAACCCGAAAGTTGTTCGGAGTCCTGGATGAGATCCTGGACGTCACGAGGAGTTCCGAAATGGTCCGTAGGTGAAGAATTATATATAGGAAGTGCAATTTCGGCCATTGAGAAGGTTTCGGGGGTCACCGGTATTGTACCGGGACCACCGGAAGGGTCCCGGGTGGGGCCACCTATCCTGGAGGGCCCCGTGGGCTGAAGTGGGGAGGGGGACAGCCCCTGGTGGGCTGGTGCCCCCCCCTCCCCTGGGCCCCCCTGCGCCTAGGGTTGGAAACCCTAGGGTGGGGGCGCCTCCACTTGCCTTGGGGGGCAAGTCTGCTCCCTTGGCCGCCGCCCCCTTGGAGATCCCATCTCGGGGGCGCGCCTGGGGACCCTATATAAAGAGGGGGAGGAGGCGGCCGCACCTTGCACTTGGCGCCTCCCTTCCCATTGCTACACCTCTTCCTCCCGCAGACGCTTGGCGAAGCCTGCTGGGATCCTCATCGCATCCACCACCACGACGTCGTGCTGCTGGATCTTCATCAACCTCTCCTTCCTGCTTGCTGGATCAAGGAGGAGGAGACGTCACGCTGACCGTACGTGTGTTGAACGCGAAGGTGTCGTCCGTTCGGCGCTAGGATCTCCGGTGATTTGGATCACGACGAGTACGACTCCCTCAACCCCGTTCTCTTGAACGCTTCCGCTCGCGATCTACAAGGGTATGTAGATGCACTCCTCTCTCTCGTTGCTGGATGAACTCCTAGATTGATCTTGGTGAACGTAGGAAATTTTTTATTTTATGCAACGTTCCCCAACAGCTGTCATCGGCACGAAAGCGACCAAATCTTCGGCGGTGGTGCCCCAGAAGGAGGCGTCTGGCTCTGGTGCGGTGGTGGTTGGCCAAGATGTGGTGATGGGCGAGCTGGCTGACGAACACGAAGACAACATTCAAGATACTTCTATCGATACTAAGACATGGGAAAAGTTGGGTGTGATCGCAACTCAAGACACTGCCGTCAGCCTCCCTCCCCTTGCTCGCTCCCTGGACCCGTCTTTTGAAGTGTTCGGCTCCAGTCTGCCAACTCAAAATGCGCTAGTGCCTCTGTCGTTGGTGGCCATGGAGACCGGGGCCCTGCCTGCCTCCCAGCGCGCGGAGGGGGCTCGGGGTCAGGCTACGTCCTCGTGGATTCGGACCTTACCGCGGGCTCGGGCAGACGCTTGTTGAGTGGCTCCGGTCGGCAGGCCAAGAAGACAGCTGGAAGGAAGCCAAGGTGCAAGACGGTGGCCATGGAGACTGCGGGTTCGGTCGCAGCATTGGGGGACGAGCTTGGTGCGGCTCTGGAGGCGCTAGGGCCGGCAGCCAAGGCCAAGCGTTCAAGGGCAACTCCGGTGGCGACTCAGGCTCCTAGCGTGCGCTCCAAGGCCAAGCTTGGGGACATGACCTCTCTAGAAAGTGCCAAGCTCCGTGCTGCTGACAAAAACATGGAGGTCACAGGTAATCCATCCCCCTCTTATAAGATTCTGAATGCTTTCTCTCACGATCATCTCGCTGAGATTCTTCACGATAGTGGTGTAGCGCTTGATTCCTCGCATATGGATATTATTTCGTTAGTCCGCGCACGTGAAGATGCTCAGGCCGCCCTCGCGGCTGCTACCGCCCGCTGTGCGGCTGAACAGCCCATGGACGGGCATGTCTCAATACCAGTAGGGGCTGGTGCTGTCGCTATGCCCACCGAGGGAGACAAGGCCGGGGTGGCCTCGGACTTGCCTTCTTCCAGCCGTGCGCCAGCAAGGAAGCGTGTGGCCAAGGCGGTTAGCTCCCGAGGAGTCCGCCTGCGCAACCGGATTATTTGATGTGTTACATCTTCTGGAATATTCGCGGATGCGGCCATGGGGGCGGCGTACGCATCTCAGAGAGTATGTGTCCAAAGAACGCATAGACTTTGTAGCGCTCCAAGAGACGATTAAGGTCGATTTCACGTTTAGAGATCTTTTGGCGTATGATCCGCTCCAGCGTTTTGATTGGTACTGGACTCCTTCCGTGGGTCTTTCCGGTGGCCAATTGATGGGTTGTAATAAAGATGTATGCGATGTAATTTTGTGGGAGTCTGTTACATTTTATATTGCCGTCACTGTTCGTCACCAGGTATCCCATGCCTCTTGGGTGATTGTAAGTGTATGCAGCCGGCTGCTCACGCGAGGTCGGCTGATTTCTTGGGAGAAATCACAACTCTGGTCGGGGCCAAACAAGCGTCCAACCTGCCTGTAGTGGTGGGAGGGGACTTTAACTTGATCTGCTCGGGGGCGGACAAGAACAATGGCAACATAGACTGGGCTAGGGTGTCCCTGTTCAACAATGCCATCGCGGCCGCTGCTCTTAGAGAGATTGCGCGTACAGGTGCGAGATTCACTTGGACTAACAAACAGCGGGATCCAGTTCGATGTGTTCTCGACCGTGTTCTCTGTTCAAGTGATTGGGAGGTGTTGTTCCCCCTGTGTACCTTAGTGGCCGAGACGCGCATCGGATCAGATCATGTCCCTCTGATTATGTCCTCAGGGGAGGACAGTGTTCGCCACAGCCGTAGATTCTTCTTCGAGACAGCTTGGTTCCAACACGAGGGTTTCTGCCAACTTCTCTCGAATCGCTGGACCTTGATCAGTAACCAGGTGGGGTGCCAACGAGGACCAGTAGAGTTCTGGTCCGTTGCGGCTGCGACCTTGCGGGCTTTCCTCAGGGGATGGGGGGCCAATCATGGCAGCGAGTCTAAAAGGGAAAGGGAGCGCATCGTGAAAGAAATCGCGCGCCTCGACGCGCAGGCCGATGTTAGAACTTTCTCTCGAGACGAATGGGAGTTCCGATACTCCCTGGAAAATTAGGTCCTGGCTATCCTCAGGGCGGACGAGGAGTACTGGCGATGTAGGGGCGGCGTCAAGTGGGTCGTGAAAGGCGACGCCAACACGGGCTACTTCCACGCGTACGCTAACGGCCGTAAAGGCAAGAGCACAATCCTAAGACTCCAGTCGGAGAACGGGACACTGGTCACCCAAAATGAAATTGTAAAGCACATCTTCGATTTCTTCGTTGAGTTGTTGGGAACAGCCGAAGCGAAGAGCTAAAGTCTAAGGGAAGACTTATGGGGACCGGCTAAGCATGTGCCTCAACAGGAAAATGATGTCCTGATGGTGTCCTTTTCGCCTCAAGAGATAGATCTAGCGCTGGCTGGAATGAAGAATGACACGGCTCCAGGCCCGGATGGCTGGCCGGTAGAGTTTTTCAAAAGGTTTTGGCCGCTCCTTAGAGACCTTTTCCAAGCTATTATCAACGGCTTTGCCCTTGGTACGGTTGACCTTGCGTGCCACAATTATGGGACGATTT
Source organism: Aegilops speltoides (assembly GCA_021437245.1). Taxonomy (NCBI): domain Eukaryota; kingdom Viridiplantae; phylum Streptophyta; class Magnoliopsida; order Poales; family Poaceae; genus Aegilops; species Aegilops speltoides. The sequence goes on along the minus strand of CM038142.1, from coordinate 134,445,626 downwards.
GTCTGATTGCCAAGGTCAAAGGGGCGGACTCAATTAAGTTGTTTCGTCCGATCACGCTCATTAACGTCCCTTTCAAGATTTATGCCAAAGCTTACGCCTCTAGGTTAGCGCCGGTCGCTCAACGAGTTATTAATAAGAGCCAAACCGCTTTCCTTAAAGGCAGAAACATTCTTGAAGGGCCTAGCATATGACCGCGTAAACTGGGAGTTTGTGCGGGAGGTCCTCCTCAAAAAGGGTTTTGAGGCAGGGTTCGTTCACCGGATCATGCACCTGATCTCGAGTGGCAACACCTCGGTTATTGTCAACGACGAAATGGGGAGGTTTTTTCGTAATAGGAAAGGGCTAAGACAAGGCGATCCCATCTCCCCACTCGTCTTTAACTTTGTGGCTGATGCAATGGCAGCCATGCTGTCCAAGGCCAGGGAGGCCGGCCATATCAAGGGGCTTGTCCCACACCTCATCCCGGGTGGTGTGACACACCTCCAATACGCCGATGATACCTTGCTACTGTTCAAGCCTGATGACCAGCGATTTCATTGTGTATGTGATAAGTTTCATCCTCGCAGGAAAGGGAAAGGAAAAAGTCCAAAATAAACCTTGAATTTATAGACGAAAGCTAAATCGAACCCTGAACTTCTAATTCTGAACTCAGCACACCGAACTCTTTAATCCCGGTGTATTTTAAACATTGAGCGGGTTTTCGACGGGATTGTCTACGTGGCAGCAGGCCGAACCGGGATCGTTGGATGCGGCCAGAAGCGACTGGGCCGCCCATTAGGGCGAATCGTGCTTTTCTTTTACGTAATGCACGACTTAAAAATAAGTAAAAATGTGACACTATTAGGGAATCGAACATGGGATCTGGGGCTACAGAACTACTCTGGTTAACCACTCAGACTGATGGTTGTTAGCGATAAAAGGTGAAGCGCGAAAATATTTAACCAGCAGTGTCGACATTCGAAACATTTTCTTGAAAATTGTCAGCAATTTTCAAATCCGAATATTATTAGATGATAAAAAATTCAATTTCAAAACATTTTTGCAAAGATGTGAACAATTTTTGGAATTACGAACATCTTTTAAAAAACACAAACATATTTGGAAAACATGAACCATTTTGGACTTTAAAATTTTGTTCACACTTTTTGAAAGATGTGAACCATTTTTGAAAGTTTGTTCACACTTTAAAATTTTGTGCAGGTTTCAAGAAAATAGTGTTTTGAAAATTTGTTCCTTTTTCCCAAAAAGTGTCCGCACTTTATTTTTGGGGGGATTTCATAAATGATTCATGTTTACAAAATTCGTTTGTGTTTTTTAAATGTTCAGTAATTCCAAAAAATGTTCACATTTTTGCAAAAGAGTTTGGAGATTCAAAAATTACTATTTTATTTTAGGAATATTCTTATTTCAAAATTATTGACAATTTTAGTAAAAGCTTCGAAAAATTACAAAAAGCTTTTCAAATCTCGGCTCTGCCACGTCTCTAAATACTTCACCCTTCTCTTTTGACACAAGCAGCTATTAGGTAGAATGGCTGGCAGGATGAGTTTACTAGTGCCGGTCGTGAGTTTGATTCTTGGTACCTTTTATTTTTGAGGTAAATACACCAGCGATGCTTTAACTTGCCATGGACGTTCACTTTAGTGCCTGAACTTGAAAAATACGCCAAACTGGTTCTAAAACTTGGCACGAATGTGCAAATACGGTGCTAATCCGGTCTATAGACGTAAAGTGCGTCGATATGGCACCGTATATGGCTGATGTGGCATTGACATGGCATGGGGCCCACTTATCTCTACTAATATTAAACAATCAAACAAGAACTTCCTTACGTGCACCCAACAATTAGTCCCACAAAACACACGAGCCAATCAGCATCACACAATTAGTCCCATAAATCTAATCTAACAGCCATCTTTGATCTAATACCTCTAACGTGTGCACGTAGCAAATTCCCTAGACTGACCGTGCTCCACCTCCACCATCCATCCACCAGCACAGAAATACCAGTCCCGCGTTTGAATCTGAAATTCTATTAGAAACATGATGGTGTCGTGTTTTTGCAGTTCTTATGCCATCTAAAGAATTTTCTTTTCCCACATTTTATTTTAGATGCTGCAACCTTGGTCTATCCTTCACTCGATTCTTGAAATTGTTTGGCGTTTTCTGAAGTAAGTCTGGCACACGAGGTGACCTCATGGGTGTAGATTTATCCATTGGCTACCCATTGGAACATCACTTGCAGGACTCTCTATTTAAACGCAAAATTTGTGTACTACTTTTTTTTTCTTAATTGTATTCAGTAAGGATTACTTTATCCATACATTGTTGGCATAAAATTGATGCTCACTCTTGTGGCAGACTTCCTGCATTAGGAGACACTTGCCCCAGATCCAATTCGTCGATGGAGTTAGAACAATTCTGTACAACAGTCTTAGGTAATTTATGTTCTAACCATGTTATTATTATTGCAAAACCAAATACGGATGCTTAATCTGAGCTATTTCTCACCCCATTTCCTCTAGGTCTCTGCCAATTATTGTTTGTCTTTTGAGGTGAATGCAGTTGCTGGTCATGCTTTAACCACACGTCAATTGCAGGAGTGCGACAGCGCCATCCTGTTCCACAAACCATGTGAAGAATGATGGGTGGTGTAATCCCATGCTAGCTAGAGTGCTAGACAGATTTAATAAACTCTTTCGAGCTCATCTTTTGGCCTGAAACACTAAGAACTAAACTGCCCCAGTAGTGAGCAATGATTAATAAAACGGAGTTCATTTGATCCATCTGATAAAAGTAACTATTGGGGAATAAGAATGAAAAGTAATCACGTGTTGTTTCTGCAGTGGAATTCAGGTATACCCTCTCCTCTATTTATTTGACTGTTGTTAGATTGGTTCATCTTGGTCTAACGTGTTAATTGAGTTATTTCATTCCTCACATGACCCCTTTCAATTGGATAAGTTCTCCTTCTTTGGTTATTCTATATTCCCTACATATATCTTTATTATGTTCATCGAGAATTTAGAGTAAGACATTTATTTGTTCATATTACCTTCAAGGTAACATGGTACCTAGCTACAACGCAGGGGGACTAATGGCAATCAGTTCTAATTTCTAAATCTAATTAAGTGTAAGCTTCTCTGTCGTCTGTACTGCAGCCGTGATGATCAGAAGTTCAGGACCCCACTGTAGGCAGGAAAAAAAGATTAATCTTTGTAAGATACAGTCTTCTGATCGCAATCTTAATTTTTTTAGTGCTTCCATTACTTTCTATTGAAAAATGCTCAATGGGCTAGGGAGCGGACCCTTTTAGTAAGTTATATGTATAATTGGAGATTACTTGATTTTCTCATCGTTATCTGGTTAGTTATCCCTCACAAAATCAAGTGATAATATATGCAGTATGTATAAGACTAGGAGTTTTGGATGGCTGTGATTCAGGAGTGTGTATTTTGAACGAAGTTTGTAGTACGTATAGGGTGATAGATAGGTTGGATAGGAACTTCTGCTCTAATTTACTATGGCTGTAGTTAAATTTATTTTTGGTTGAATCGTGTCTTTCGCACTGATCTTAATTTACTGGATAAATTATACAATAAAGTGGTTTGTGATTTTTGGGTTTTACACTATCCATCGTAATAAATGAATTTATTATTCACACTTCAGATATCATGTAAGTTTTTATGATCTCTGAACTTCCCGTGTACTGTTAATCCAAATCAATTTGAAAATCCAATAAACTTCTATATGTTCTATAATTTTTTAAACATGAGCATTGCTGGTTAATAAATTGATTTACATTAATTTCTTAAAAGGGGACCGCACACATGTCCTGGTGCTAAAACTTTTTAGAAAGGGTTTATGTAATTTTGGTAGTATAAAAGTAACCCAAGTTCTTTAGTATTATCCAGAGCTAGGATATGTAAATGTATAAACACAGGGTAGAAGGTCAGTCAATTTGTAGGGTCTAACCTTGTAGTGCTGCTATTTGTCCCAACCATCTAATACTCATAACTAACTTCATTGCCTCCATTGTTAGGCTAAAATCTGGAGCCGCAAACGAAGCAATTACTAACCATCAGTTCATAGAAACGCAATCTGACCTGGGATGATATACTGACATGCCATGGCCATCTGATAAGAAGAAAGCAAAATATCTAAAGAAGGAATACATATCCCGCTAACAAGAGAAAGTTGTGGCGGCCAGTGAGAATGTCGATGGACCTAGCTCAAAACCCCACATCTTTATTTCTCCATATATATTTTGGCTTCTAAAGAGTAGTTATTGCCAATAGATTGTCAATAGAATGTCTAGATGCATGAGTATTCGACATCTGCGTTTGTTCTGATCTATAGAGGCAGTGGAAATAATACTTTATCATTTAGTCAGAAATAACTAAATTTTCATGAAATCTCATATCTTCAGTAATTTGCTCGCAGGAGAGCGATGACCGTGGCAGGAAGCTCGCTAGGGTTGGAGAGCACTGCTCAGAGCAGGAAGCGAACGTGAATGGAATTGGGCATTGGTATAGTGAGTGTCAGTTTCGGTCAGGCTGCCCACCATGTGTGGTGTTTCAGCTGAAACACCATAAAGCTAATTAATTATTCATGTTTATTTATCTTTCATCTGATCAAATTTAAATGTCTAATCAAAATTTTGTAATCACATAGGTGGATTATATTGGGGTTTATGGATAGGAATATTTCATTTGACTATTTTGAGCATGTATATTTCACTCAGAATTGCCACCATTGCTCTTTGTGGACTACTAATTCTGATTAATACTTGGCAAAAGCATATAGGACTATTCTTTTACAATTAATTCTGATTACTATATTTTTGATAATTTGGAGTACTACCTATTTGGTAGGAACATAGGACACACTTCAGTACAAAATTATTTACCATTTTAGTGGACTCGGAATTGAATGATGAGATGGTGAGAAGTAGTAATATGAAAGTGATGAGCGCAACAGTGAACACTTATAACGTGTGATTTTGGACAGCCATCCTAGAAGAGGTCACAAGACCAAACTCATCTTGTAACACGAACTCCTAATACCATCAGTGTTGACCTGTCATCAAATAGACAAATGCCGGCTTAGGGCTTGTTCGGATCCACTCCACTCCACAACTCTGCTCTGGGAGCCGGCGGAGCCGGCCCGAACGCTGCAACTCCCTGGAGTCGACAGAGCGAAGCAGAGCGATCTCGCGAGGTTGAGCTCGCTTGGAGGAGCCAGAGCGTAGGATTTCCTGGAGCCAGTGGATTACCGAACAGGTTCTTAATAGATGAACTTTACTACTTATTGTCTATATTATAGACGTGCATTGCACGTGCATACTTACTAGTATCTGCAAAACAAAATTAGTTGAATACTATCTGTCTCTATGATTAGCGGGCCTGCCTGTCAGTACGGTAGCAAAATTAATATGAAAAATGCGCCAGAATGGACTTGGACCGGCAGCCTGCCGCTTGTGAGCTGGTCGGACTAGCCACAACATAGAATATGATTTGCTAACTAAGATAGCCTCTCATTCTTAATGTATTTTAACTAAAACTCTTCTGTCCATAAACGGGCTGCAGCCAATGCCTCATTTTACACACGTTATTTTTTTAAAAGTAAATAATAATCATAATAAGAAAAGTTAGAATCAAATATTCATGTGTTATTAATAATTACCTCGTGCCACACAAATATTGGCGTGCACACAATATAATATCTAGAGGTATACAATAAAATAACTTATTAAAACTGCAATTTTTAGAAATATTAACTTATAATTTAGAAATCTCTACTCCTACAAAAGATTCATTTGGTGATGATGGTGTGTCTGTCATCCGCATTTTTTATCATTAGATCTACATCTATAAATTTTGAGGTAAGTTGTGGCCTTTTTGCAAAAATAGTCCACTTCTCTGCTTCAATGTCCAGAAAACACCTTAGTATCTTGAAAGCAACCACATCTCTCCCTCGCCTTATCAAAACAGCCCGAGGATTTTTTTTGAGTGAAACATAATATATTTTTAATGATATATGTATATCAAAACTAGAGTGTTTTCTTTCAAGTATGTGAACAAGTATAATTTTACTTCGGATCCGTTGCAACGCACGGGCACATTGCTAGTTAATATTTTAAATATAACCGCTGAGTATTTAAAAATGTTTGCAAATACAAACATTTAAAAATATTCATATAAATATTAAAACGTTTCAATAATGGAAATAATATTTACAAACTGAATATAAAAGAAATATATCATTTATACTATACAAACATTGTTATTATTCATATATTATTTCATTACTATCTATTTTAAATATTCATATAATTGTTAAATATAATCCATGACAGTGTATTTTAAATGTTTTTATTTAAAAATATGTTTTAATACCCATGGTTTATTTTTAAAATAGTATTTTATAAAAAATAAATTATTTTATTGCATACCGCCTTACGGATATTTGTGTAGCATGAGTAATTATTTATTACACGTGAATATTTGAATCTAACTTTAATTATTATGATTATTATTTACATAATTTTTACAATAAAAAATAGCCTGTGCAAAATGAGCCACTACCTGCAGCCGGTTGTTGTACACAACAGTTTTTGGTTCAACTACATTAAGCCAGAGGGGCCAACATTATCGTCAATACAATTCTGGTTTTGTTGGCTAGCGCAAGCATGAACCAAGCGTCATGTTGCAGGTTCGATTCCCGTCTAGTGCATTTTTGTGTTAATTTTCCTAATTACTGACAGGCGGGCCCACTAATCACATACGATGCCATGTCGATGTACTTTATGTCTACGGACTTGATTAGCACCGTATATGCAAGGTCTCACCAAGTTTTAGAATCAGTTTGGCGTATTTTTCAAGTTCAGGCACTAAAGTGAACATCTACGGCAAGTTCAAGCACCACGGGTGTATTTACCTCTTTATTTTTTGGTATTATTATTACATCACACGTTACAACAAAAACGTTAGTAAAAAGACTTTGCATCTGGGCCGGATATTATTACGTCGCATGTTACGAGAAAAACGTTAAATTTTTTCTTTTGCGCCTGGTGGGTCGGCCCAGTCGCGTGCAGCCGCAGCTGAAGATCTTGGGTTCAACCTGCTGTCTCTGTTTGGGAATACACTCAAGGTTCAAAATAAATCGGGATTAAAGAGTTCGGTGTGCCGATTTCAGGGATTAGAAGTTTAGGGTTCGATTTAGCTTGGCTCTACAAATTCAAGGTTTATTTTGAATTTTTTTTCCGAAGGGAAAAGAGCAGCCTAGCCCATATCTAAAGCGTAGCGTGAGTGCGTGACAAGCGCCACTTGTCGGACCACACAAGAAAAGATAACCATGTCCCGAACCACAGCACAAACGAAGCCACAAACCAACAGCAAACGAACACCCCTCGCATCCTGCGCCAGACCGCGAGGACGGACTCGCGCGCCCGTGAGCCGTGAGCACCATCAGCCCGTGTCTGCACGCAACGAAACGTTTTAACTTTCTTTTGCGAATTTTGCGTAACGTAACGTATCATCCACCAACAGTCCAAGAGAACACCGCCCGCGCGCACGCCACGGACGCAGCGCTCCAAAGGCAGGGAGGGCATCGGCGCCGTCATCTCACCTCACCGGTCACCCCCACCACGCCACGCCCCCTATCGCTATCGGCCGCGGCACCGCGCCCGAAATCCTGCGCCCCGCATTTGGGCTATCTCCATCCGCCGATCCACCCATCCATCCGCGCCCGACCCCCTCATAACCCCACCACCCCCGTCCTCTCCTCCCGCGCGCACACGTCCTTCACCCTCATCCCGCCTCCTCAGTGCGGCCACACTCACCCGACCCACGGAATGGCGCCCGGTGCCTCTGGCCGCACCGCCACGGCCGGAGCCGCGGCGCTGCTGTCGCTGGTGTTCTTGCTGCTGCTGCAGGCCTCCGCGGGCGCGGGCGCGGGCGCCGACTGCCACTTCCCGGCCGTGTTCAACTTTGGCGACTCCAACTCGGACACGGGCGGGCTGTCGGCCGCCTTCGGCGCCGCGCCGCCGCCCAACGGCAGGACCTTCTTCGGCATGCCCGCCGGCCGCTACTGCGACGGCCGCCTCGTCATCGACTTCATCGGTACGTACGTCTTCGCCTCAAACTCTCAGTACTGTCAGGAGCTCTTCAAAGTCGCTGTACTGTGGATCTTTTTTTCTTCTTACCTTTCACCCGTTCGATCTACCCTTCGGTTCTTCTGCAAGGCTGCACGCAGGGCCCACGGGTTGAAAAGGCCGAAACCCACCGCCTTCACTTGCAGGAGCCAATAAATGTAGCCTTAATTCGTTCCATGTGTAGCGGTGCAGCTGCGAAGTCAATTTTGAAAGCCAACCTCATAGAGTGTAGAGTGTACTGTAGTTATACGCTTCCTCAGAGTTGTGACGGAGAATAAAAGTTGGCAGACACGCAGTAACCTGTATGAGCACAGTAAAATTAGCTTGTAAAAAGTTAATTAACAACTTCTCTTGGAGCAATGAAATGCTAAGAGCTGGACCTGGAGTACGATGTGGTTTGTTTTACCCCTGTTGTGCTGATATCTGGTCCAGTCCGTTGGACCTGCAAGTACTCCTGGAGTAGTCTAGAGTAAAAAAAAGAAGGGATGTCTCCTGAAAGGGCCAGGCAGAACAAGACTTTTACTATTTCTACCCTAGTACATACCACCTTTTGTTGCTCAAGAAGATCTGAAAGGCCATTTCATTTGGCATCCTGCCTTGAATAAGTTGCGATTGTCCGGCCACAGCCGGGCATCGGTTCATCGCCGGAAGGCGGCGGCCTTGGACTACGCGCCGCCGGAGCACGGCCGAAGCAAGCTGCACTTTGGCCCCGCCGCCGCGCGCGTGCGAGCGCCCGTGCCGTGGCAATGATGCCACGCCCATGCGCCCATCCGGGACCCGGCACGCCATCGATCGCCAGCCAGCCAGCTGCTACCCCTACCGACACAATCCTCCGCAATCCGACAGAAAGGCTAGTCAGTTGCATGTGCGGAACATCACTCGAACGATGCCACTGCCATGCCATCGTCACGGGAAGATTTTGTGTTGGGTTGCAGCTGGAGAGTAGTACTATCGTGCACCAGTACTCTTTTGGCTTTCGGGATGCTGGTTTTCCTTTCTAACAATGGGATGCTGATTTGAGAGGGACACAAAGAAACGTTAGATTAATGCCTCTTTGATTTAATAATTGTTCCTTTGGTTAAGGACAGCTTCAGAGAATTTGGCAGAACTGAAATCTTTTCAATGTGTGTTTTCCTGATTCGTAGGTCGGAATTTTCCCCGGGGATTCATTTACACTCTATTTCATACTAGAAAGTTCTCATCAACTCAAACCTCTGAGATTTTTATTTCACATGGTTTAATCAAGCAAACAAACTCAGAAGTAATTCCAAGAAGGCTATTGTGCTTCTCAAGAAACAAGGCTAGTGTGCAAGACTTCTAATCCTGCAACACTTCATTTTTACTTTCTGTTGCTGTTAGCATTAGGTGACACCTAGTTGGCTACTTAGAGACCTTGCATTCTAGGAGTACTTTCCTAAGTAAGACCTAGATCGCTTATGTTCCGTTATCCTCTGATAGTGAACCCAGCCAGTATAGGTCGTATGAAAACAAAAACGTGACTTAAGTCTCAGGAAAGGTTGAGGTGGGCAGCGAACAAACGTGAGCAGCGTGATCGTATTATATTTAGGGACACCGTACATTAATTATTGGCGGAAGAGATTTTTGCTGCAGTGTCAGAGTATGTGTGGATGCTTTGCTTTAAATATTCTTAGTGGAAGGCAATGGGCCACTAGCTTGATCCTGCACTACAAGTTGCTTTAACGAAATTGCTTCACGGACGACTGTGTTGCACGACCTACGAACGATGTGCTGCCTCCCCAACTGTGCTCCTGTATGTACGCTTGCTGTTCGTGCTGCCACGTACGAATCGTGCAGGCATCGGCCGCACATTCGTCGTGTGTATAGCAGCGCGGTTGCTTTAATTAGGAAGACGATGGCACCGACTATTTTTTGACGAAAAGGCTGAATCGAGCTATTTGTTGCTAAAACTGGCCAGAAAGAATTCAGAACCAGGACACTACAAATAAGAAATGTTGGAAGCAAAACATGGCAGTGCTTGGTGCTATCTTTAGAGATCTTTTACGGTACATCAAAATATTTTAAGCCGTTTATTTTTGTGGTTCAACGGTCCAGATATAGCAATACTACACCATAATTCTGGTAGTATATTCAGATGCAGGGGCACTTTTGGCAGTTCATTGCTGTAGATCCCGCAGCTGCTTCTGCTGGATAGTCCACACCCCGAGCCCGAGGGGCGGTGAGAGGGAGGCTGCCGGTGCTGCCATTCTTGCCGTTGGCAGGGTGGTGTGGGGCCGCAGCAGGTTGGGGATGACATGGTGGGTGGGCTGCAGGGTGCACGGCCGCACGGGGCCTGGACGGGAGGGAGCAGGAGAACACGTTGCTCTCCTTCGGTCGCGCTGCCGAGCACGGCGCCATTGCAGAGGTGGACAACATGGTGCTAGTTAGTGCCGCTTCCATTTCTCATAATTAGTTCACAGTTGTGACGGTGCTACTAGCTTGCTTCAGGTTGGATTTAGAATTGACGCCGAAGCATCACGAGCTAAATTGGTACGCAGTGTGGTTGGGTGAGTAGTTTTTCGTAATGCTACAGTTTCGCATGGCAAGCTCCAGTCCCGAATTCCAAGTATCTAATTTGTTGGTGTTGATGGAGACGGGATGGCGAGCAGCGGCTGGTGTCGCCGTCCGCTTCCTCTACCTTCGGTGGCGGCACAACAGGATGAGCGGGCCTGCTTGTGCTTGTCACGTGCGGCAGCTTAACTTGGGACTGTCACAGAGGCCGGAGATGAGGGCGTACAGCGGCAATCGATTAATTCTGCTTCCCTGCTCGATTGATCGATCGGAGGCCCTAAACAGATCACGTGCCGGCGAGAGTAAGCAGAGACAAAGATTAGCAAATTACCAAGCTATCCTCAAATCAATGTATCATGCGAACAATATCAGCCGTTGGATCAATTTAATACTACCTCTTAAATTCGGTAGTATGATGCACCGTAAAAAATCTCTATCTTTAGACTAGCCGAGAAAAGTGAAATGCTCAGTGGATGAGTAGAAACAGGAATTATAACTCATCACTATCTATTGCCACATTACAATGTGCTAATGATTTACTTTATCTTTTTTCCCCTGATGCTGCAGCTGAAAACCTGGGAATACCTTACCTAAGTGCTTACCTCAACTCGATAGGAAGCAACTTCTCGCAGGGGGCCAATTTCGCAACGGCCGGCTCGACAATCAGCCGACAGAACACATCCCTGTTTCTCTCCGGGTTCAGCCCCATCTCCTTGGACGTGCAGTCGTGGGAATTTGAACAGTTCATCAACAGAAGCCAGTTCGTTTACAACAACAAAGGTGGTAACAACTAGACCAAATTCCGCCTATCTCAGTACCAAGTCTTGGTAAACAGAACTGAAGATCCATTCTGTTTATCTTTTTTCCATGTATGTAGGTGGCATCTATAGGGAGCTCCTGCCAAAGGCCGAGTACTTCTCCCAGGCGCTCTACACCTTCGACATCGGCCAAAACGACATCACGGCGGGCTACTTTGCAAACATGACCACTGATCAAGTCGTAGCGTCGATTCCTGAACTCATGGAGAGGCTCACCTCAATAATCAAGGTACATCTTATAAAGATCACCATCACATGACCAAGCTAGTAGTAGGCTGACTCGACAACTGACTGGAGAATTGATCTGCAGAATGTGCATGAGCTCGGAGGAAGGAACTTCTGGATCCACAGCACGGGGCCTATCGGCTGCCTGCCTTACGCTCTCATTCACCGCCCCGACATCGCCGCGGTCAAGGACAAGGTTGGCTGCTCTGTCACCTACAACAAGGTCGCGCAGCTCTTCAACCAGAGGCTGAAGGAGACGGTGGCTCGTCTCCGGAAAACCTACCCCGACGCAGCGTTCACCTACGTCGACGTCTACGCCGCCAAGTACAAGCTGATCAGCCAAGCCAGCAAGCTAGGTAATGCATGCACCATGGCTTATCTGTGTTGCGTAGTGTCCTGGAGAATGCTGAGGCCGGCGTTCTTGTCTGCAGGCTTCGACGACGCTCTGCTCACCTGCTGCGGGCACGACGCTGGCCCGTACAACTTTGACCCGAAGGTTGGTTGCGGCGGGAAGGTGCTGGTGAAGGGGAAGTGGGTGGTGCTGGGAAAGTCCTGCGACGACCCGTCCAGGAGAGTGAGCTGGGACGGCGTCCACTTCACCGAGGCGGCGAACAAGTTTGTCTTTGATCAGATCGTCGGCGGCGGGCTCTCGGACCCGCCGGTGCCCCTAAGGCAGGCTTGCCGGAGCAAAGGGCAGTGAACTAGAGGCGGATCGTTGGTCAGGTTGGCCGCCCTGCCGCTGCTGCTGCTGCTGCTAATTGCTCTGTAAGAGTGTACAATATGGAAAGCATCCTTGAGCTACACAGAACGTGCCAGCTTCCTTTTGTGATCAGGGAAAGAAGGGAATGGGGATGGATCGCACGGAAGAGCAACGCAATGCATGCGTCCTGTCTTCAATAGTCTGTAAAAGTTTTTGGTATGGACACTACCGGTAAGCATGAAATATGTTGTGGTTTGAGCTGAGTACTTGGATTACCAACACGAAGCAACGGGCATGAGGGAGTGCAGATACTTCGTTGATGCTCGACGATTGGACGGTTGCAGTTCGCTTCTGCAAGTTGATTTTTTTTTTTTTTGGCCGATAAAGTGTGAGCAACCTTTTTAAAAAACACTTCGGATCTATTCAGGGTTTGTCTTTTTTTATTTTTTGACAAGCTATTCAGGGTTTGTCATTGAAATAAGAAAAACAACAGAAATAACAAAAATTACATTCAAGTCCGTAGACCGCATATCGACGAGTACAAACACTAGAGCGAGTCGAAGTAGCTTGGAAGACAACACATGTTTTATCATTTCATTTGGTTTTTAACTGTTCCTTTAATCTTTCTTTTACTTTTGCTTATATTTTGAAAATTCTAAATACACATATTCCAAATAGTACTTTACTTAATTTTCTAGAAGTGTTCATCGTGCACTTAAAAAATGTTCATGCAGTGCGGAACAGTTGTTCGTATAATTTTTTTAAAATGTATGTACGTTCATAAAATTTCGTGGATCTAAAAAATATTACGCGTTTCAAAGATATGTTTCTCACATTAAAAAAATACCAATTCAATGTAAAAAATGTTCGCACAGTTTGTACAACATGTTTCATCCATTCAAAAAATGCTCGTGACATCTAAAATAATATGTTCACGTGTTCAAAATATATGTTCGTGATTTTTTTACAAAAACCATTACACATAGGAAAAATATTCGTTTAATTTTGAAAAAATGTAGTGTACTATTTTTAAAAAATGTTAACTCTTGCATAAATATATTCACGACGTTCAAAAAATGTTCAATGCATATATAAAAAAAGTGTTCAGCCTGTGTACAAAACATTACAAGATCTATGAAAACAGTCGACTTGTATTGCAAAAAAAGGAAAATCTAACAAAAATGGAAACCGGAACACAAAAGACTATAAAACACACAGAAAAGTAAAATAAAAAACGTGTGCCATCTTCCTAAACCGTTCAAAGCCGGTTGAAGCTTCCACGGACCTGTGCTCAGAACCTTCCCAGAAACTGCTTTACTGGGCCAACCTAGTAATACGGCGCACCAGGCGAGGCAGAGCTATATCTCGCAGCGACTCATAGCACCAGTAGGAGAAAAAAAAGGCTCCCGTAGGAAGAAAAACAGCTTTAAAAACTAGAGCACTTAGCTAGAGAGAAAATCTAAATCTTTTTTTCATTTATTAAAAAAAATCCATGAGTTAAACAAATCCTGAATTTTAAAAATATATTAATTGATTTAGAGAATGTTTACAAATTTTAAGAGACATGTTTGTTAAGGAATGTTCAATAAAAATTGCTTAAAAATGTTGATATGTTTTTAAAAATATCTACGATAAAGAGAAATCACCAAAAAAAACTCAATTTAATAAAATATTGTATGATAAATAGGTGGAAAAACAAAACAAAATAGAGCGTGAAAACCCAGCAAAAAATAGACCGTGGAGACAAAGATCGCCCTAATATGAACTAGCCCAACGTGAGCCACCATTTGTGCACTAAGTCCACTATACTTCGTAATGGGTGAAAAAAGTTGTTTTCAGGCGGGGAGCTCCTATTCGGCGACTATTTTGCCGAATGGTCCATATAGCGCACACCAGGGCCCGTTAGCATTTCGTTTGCTTGTCAGATTCGCTCACTACTGGTTCACGGAAAACCAGAAACTACTAGTTCTCGAAAGAAATCAGCTGAGAAAAAAAAGATTTTCGAAGAAAACCAGCTCCCTCCCTTTTTATAGTTGAAATGTTCATACATTCGGAAAACGTTTGTAGATTTTGAAGGAGTTCAAGTATTGAAAAAAATACTGGATTTAATAAATTTCCTGAAGTTAAACAAATGTCAATGGATATGAAAAAGAGTATTCACTAAATAAATTGAAAAGATCCACAAACTTCAAAAATAAAAATGTGAACAAAGAAGTGGACAACAAAATGTTAATAAAAATGAGTAAAATATCTAGCGAAAATACATAAATAAAAGTAAAAACTCGGACCAGAAGAATCTAGAAGCTGCCCAAAACCGGTGTAAAAACTCACCCAGTACCGCAGTATCTGGACAAGCACCGGGAGGAGTGTGCGCTTCGTCTGAACAAAGTAAGTACTCCCTCTGTCCCAAAATATAAGAACGTTTTTAACACTACACTAGTGTCAAAAACGTTCTTATATTATGGGACGAAGGGAGTACTATTTGGTGCGTCATTGACTGAATAGTATTTTCAAAACAGGGTCCTACGCATGGCCCACGACCCAGTTTCCTTGCTCGTGAGCTCGTTCGATTGCTCGTCGTAAATTTTTTTTTGTCATTTTGCTCCGACGTTCGATGAATATGGGTCGGTTTTTTTGTTAATAAAAAACAATAAACAAGAAATACTTTTATATATAGGGTCGCGCTATTCGTCAGCCTGGGTGATGAATAGTTATTATTCACCCCCCTCTATTTTAGCATGAATGCACTGTAATTTTACGTTCCGTAAATTTTGTCTTATTTCAGACGTAAAAAGAGAATGTAAGAAAATATATAATCACCGTAAAAAATATTTTATGTTACGTAAATTGCAAATGTAAAAACATAGTGGAAAATGTACATAAAATGTAATTTTTCTAGTCTTCTGACCTTTTTTTATTCCAAATTTTATGCAGTGAATTAATATGACTGTAACTATTTGTATCTGAAACATAATTTGTTTATGAAATGATCGTAAGATTACCTCGGATGAAGAATAACATATTCTGCACCTTGGGTGATGAATAGTAACATAAAATTTGGAAAAATCATGAATTCAAATAATCTTCACCGATTCAAAAAAAATATCATAAAATACAAAATGTTAAATAATGCAAAAAATGTCAATAATTCATAAAATATGCATGAATTATAAAAATGTTTCAGACTCACGAAATTGAAAAATATACATGTATTAAAATTCACGAATTTTATAAAAAATTCGTGTATTTAAAAGATGTTTGTGGTTTGAAAACACGTTCATGAAATACAAAAATGTTCACCTAATTGAATAAAAATATAGAAAGGCAAAAATGTTTATGAGTTAAGAAATGTTTGCAAATTTAACAATAACATGGATTTAAAAAATGTTCGTCAATTGAAATAAAAAGTTCATGAATTTGAAAAAAAATCAGAAATTATAAAAGTTCATAGATATGAAAAAAGGCCGCGATTTTTTTATAGAAAAAGTAAAAGTAAAACATAACGAAAAACGGAAAACAGAAATTCGAAACAAGAAGTAGGTGTAAAAGTCAAGCATCTACAAAAGAAAGAAAGAAAAACAGCCAGATGCTTGTGGAAGCTCAGAAAACAGGAGAAGAGGAGTGGAGCTAGATGGGCTGGACTATTATAAAGATGTCGCTTGGTTGCCTGGGTGCCCTGCACACTATTTGGACCCCTTAAAAGTTGTGGTTGGAGAGTTAGGAGGACAGTTGTATGCCCAGCACATCAAAGTTCAATTCACTAGTGCTCGCATTTGCCTTATATTTATATCAGACCTTCCGGCGATGTTTAGCAGGAGACGTTCATGTCGACTACGAAGACGTCTGAGGCGATTTCGTCAATCTTAAAATAATGTGTCGGTTCAGTCTTTCAGAGGTGCTCGTAGAGTAAGGTGAGTGTGCATGCATCATAGGACTGAGTGTATGTGCGTATATGAGCGTATTAGATATTTTGGTGCATACCGGTACCGGTTCAGTATTAGATATTTTGGTGCATACCGGTATCAGTTGAGTGTTTTCTGGAAAAAACATACAGTTCGGTGATTCCCCTAAAAAAGGAACAGTTCAGTGATGACCTGTTCAGCTTGCATAGTCTGGAGTGGGTCGGCGAGATGGATGGATAGATCGTGATCAGCTTTGCCTGTTGGGCTGTTCCTCTCATTCCACCTTCTTGATGACGAAGCTAGATGAGGCATGGGCCGAGACGTTCGAGGTGCCGTCGCAAACGGGCGCAACACAACATGGGCGCGAGCCGTGCACTCGAAACTTCGAAAGCGAGGTGTCCCCCATATCCATGTCGCCAATCGGCGCAGCCTCTGTACTGTGCGCATTCGTGGGCACACCCGATGTGTTCCAACGTTTCTGCAAGATGCGCCCTTGCGTTCCATTACCAAACTTCCTTGACATGTCACAAGTGCTCTGGCTAACCAATTCGGGCCATCCTAAGGACCGGAAAAGCACTAGGTTGGTTTCAGAGTTGCTGTCTGATACAGTCACACTGTCCGTTGCCGTCAGTCTAGCGTGGTACCCGGTGATATTGATGAGATTTGATTTGGGGGAATATACAGGCTGAACAGTGCCAGACTTCACTACCACGCATCTCACCTAAACTTACGTCTCATCACATGCATCCGGCCGACAACAGGATCGTCTGTCATCGTACGCACGCTATGCACTCCTCGAAATGAAAAGATGAAAGTGAAGTGGGTAGAGCTGCTGCTGCAGTCCGAATCAGTGATACACGACCCGACAAATCTTGAAACACAGAACCGAAACGACGACGAGACACAAGGCAGACGGGCTGAGCGGCAGCTACTCCGGACGCACAAGTTGTACATATCGGCCACCTTTTGCGCAATTTTGTCAATGCCAGATACAAGTAGCATCCATCCATGCTTTACTCGGCACGATTTAACTGGCTCCGGTCCTAACGGAGGTGGGTGGAGACTCCCACCATCGCCACGAGTTTCGCCTAGGAAAGAAACACCACTGGAAGATCGAGGATTCAGCATTAAGAAAAGCATCGCATTTCCCATGCAGGCGCTGCCCCGTGGAAACATCCCGGTGAGAGCACAGGCTATCTTCGTTCTGGTTGGAGAAGGAGAAATTTTTTGTTTGTTTTTTAAAGAAAGAAAGAAAGGAAAAAGGAAAGGAAAACGCATGGTGCATGCAGGCTGCGGAGAGATGGACCTGTCGCTTGGGTCGGGTCGCCGGCGATGAGCTTTCCGCTGTCTTTTTCATGACACGAGCATCGCCGAGCTACTGACCGCGCAACAACCCGAGAGAGGGAGAGGAAGCAGAGTCGTTCGTTCCTTCCTTTCCTAACAACAAAGCGTACGTCATGAAACCCGCTCGCTTTTTTCCTTTTTTATTTGGAGTACTACGTAGTATTCGTGTGCTAATGCTGTCACGCGCACTGTTCACGATCCCTGGTTCAAACTTCGATGCGATTCCGCGTGTTGGAGGTTGGTTAATTAGGCATGGAAGTGATGCAAATATGTTAGTGTGTCGCAGTGTGTTGGTCAACTTCCTCGAGTGTTCGTCGTGTAGGAGCACGTTTTTGGTAAGCTGCAGGACACAATCCTGCCTTTTGCCTTCTATGTATAATTATTTCCTCATGCCAGGGCAGTCCTCCAATCTTTTCTTCTTGGACAAAATAGCTAAATGCCAGTCGAATGACTTTAGCTTTTGGGTCAGTTAATTTTGAGGGGGTACCTCGCCGGAGGGCTACCCCACCATCTATTATTTTTTTAGGGTGAAGGTGTGAGGGCGACAACACGTCGGTGGTGGTAAGTTGTTCGGAGAAAATCTGTTGGATTATGCATGCGCTCAGGCCCATATAGGACTATAATTCATGATTAATCTCTTAGGACCATTTAGGTGTATGGCAAGTGATGGGAAGTTTAGTAACATACTGATTTTCTTAAAAAAAATAGTATCATAGTGCTAGTGGAATGAGAGTAAGACCCCTTTATAAGGGTTGCTGTACCACATGTCATTGGAAGCTTGGGAACGGTCATGGGCCTGAGCTTAGGCCCATCAACCCGATATAAGAAGGCGGTGGCCAGTGGAGTGACAGTAATAAGGTTTTTGGGGGACGTCTCGACGTGGCTGCTCCCGATCCTTCTCCGTCTTCGTCCGCCTCTACTTCCACTACTTTCCCTGCATCGACGCCATGGTCGAAGGCGTCGCCGCCAAGAAGCCATGGACGATGTCGAGGCTGCTGCCGCCGCCGCCACGTTGACCTGGCCAAGCAGAGGGTATGATCTGTTCATCCCTCGTTTACTCGTTCATCTGTTGCCTCATTTTCTCATAGATGTTTTGGTTCTATGTACTATACATGCTCACATGCTTAGTTATTGATATGAGATGCATGTTGTATTTGCCATGTTTACTGTTTACTCGTGGATTAGTCTAATGGAAAAGTGTAATATTTCCAACAAAATCTCTGTCAACGCCGGGGTTAGAGGGATGGCTGAGGGGGGGGGGGGGCACGGCGGTGAGCCACGGTTAGGGGAAGGGCGGTGCGGCGGGGCTGTGTGGGATGTTGAAGAAGGTGATCCGGCCGTTCATTTCGCATCCGACGGTTGGTAACAGTCGACTGACCCAAATTTAAAAATCACACGATTTACATCTAGCAATTCTCGTATACGTGAGAAGTACTCCCTCCGTTCCTAAATAATTGTCTTTCTAGATATTTCAACAAATGACTACATACGGAGCAAAATGAGTGAATCTACACTCTAAAACATGTCTACATACATCCGTATGTTGTAGTCCATTTGAGATGGCTAGAAAGACAATTATTTGGGAACGGAGGGAGTACTATGAGTACATGATCTTTTGTGAGAAAATACAGGAATATGGTAATACTTTCGGATTGACGAGAGATAACAAATCATACTAGCAGAACGCCCGTGCGTTGCTACGGGCTATCCGCAATATCTATAACATCCGGGTTCAACACAAAAATCCTATCCAATGATGCACCTTCCCTTTTTCTGTCGGAACCTCTCATTCTTGACCGATTTATCACCGAAGCGAGACATTTCTCGTTTTTTTCTCTCAATGGCCCCCCCTCCATTAAAAGCATATGACAGCCAACTCATCTTCGCCATGCATTGCAGTAAGGATGAAATTTTCTTGTTTACGATATAATAGAGTGGGTTAAACTAACACATACTATTAACACAAAACAACAAATAACTACAGAGATCAGTCACCAATAAGCTCCACCTCCATCCATATGCTAGCCAGTTTAATTGCCGTTCTTCTCTTCTTCATATTTTCCTACGTCTTCTACTCCATGCCTCTTCGCCAATCCATTTAATTGGCACCAACCAGGACCACGTCAACATTAATGTGTTCATCATCGATGCCTCATCTTCTTGTTTCTCATTTCTCGGCAACTTTAGTTCTCGTTCCTACTTATTTCCTAGAATACTCGTTCTTTCTTTTTGTTTCTCTTATTATTTGGAACACTCTTACTTTCTCCAACACCATGCACCACTTTGGCTTCAGTTCTTTTTCCTTCTTGTTTTTGGAACACTCTTCCTTTTTACTATAGCATGAACCACCTAGCTAGTGTTGTGTCATGTTGTCCTCACCCGCGAACATTTCGGCCACCGTCATCGAGTGGACATCCCGCGGAGCATAGACTTCATCCATCTTGGTGAATGCTAGGTCGCCCATGTCGCGAGCGCATGGTGGCCGGTGTCCATGTTGGCAAGCGGTGCTCGGTGGTTTGCAATGTAACTGAGAGCCCGTTGATTGTTTTTGCCCACAAGCGCTTTCAAAATGATTCACCATGACTATTTGCTTGCTTAATTAATTAAGTACACAAAAAATGAATGGCCTACCTATTTCTCTACATGCCTAATTAATTGCCAACCAAATGAATTAATTATCTGACTAATTGGAAATATCCCTACTTCTAATTATCTGTAGGCGTTGGCTAACAAATTAATTAATTGCATTAATAACTCAATTTTTAAATTGGTTCAGTGCGAAAAAATTCATATTCAAATGGACCTAATTAATTGCATATGTAATTAACTATCAAGATGATTAATTGCATCAATGGTTTGATTTTCAAATTGGTTTAGTGCTTGATTTCTAAATTATTACCATATAATTATCATATTCTAAATTGGTTTAGTACTGATTTTCATTGTGTATGTGCTGATCCACCACCAAGGCGTGCACCGAGTCCGTGCGGATTCCTAGTTCTTTCATCTCTATGTTCGATCAGACATTGGATTACAAAGATCCATCGTGAGTTGTAAGAAGCCAATTAGCAAGTTTAAAATGGACCAAAAGTGAATTTATTCACATAGTGCTGGATGCCCATGTGTTGCCACATGCTAAAAAAACTATATGTACAACAAGAAATGTGCTAACAAAATGTTTTTACAAAAAGAAAGGCTGTGTGATATGAGTCATATACTATTTACATGTGATGATATCTCATGCTCATGATGTGGTACATAAATGCATCTCCTCGTCATCTTCATGCCCCTCCCTCTTCTCAACCGCCACATGACACGCCACTTCCTCCCACAATCCTTCTTCTTGTTGTTTTCTTCCCCACCTCCACCTTGCATCAAAATATTAAATGCCTAAGTCGTGGAACAGACAAACAGAGAAAATAGCATCAAAGGAGGAATTAGCTAGTTAGATTGTAGATGCATGCATGAGTCACCGGCGCAAGGGAAGTTGCACGGAGCGCCATGACGAACTCGAGTCTAGGCCCGAGCCGTTCGCCTCGTCGGCGACAATGCCAAGACAGCCACGCTCACTGGTCGCTACTCGCTAGTGCCCGCGCGCTGTTGAATCTGGCCGCTGATTGTAGCCATCAGATACGATGTTAGCGCCACCATGATGGTGCCCGACGAGGACGACACAGTATGTAGTGAGTCGTGCATATCGATGGTGAGATCGAACAACGAGGCGAGGTGACCGACAATGAACAGGCGGGGCTGCGGCATCGGCCGCAGATCTCTGGAACAGAGAAAAAAGAGAGAGGTAGAGACCGAGGAAGGAGAGGTAGGCGCAGGAAGAGGAGAGGATATCGGTGTCCATGGCGAGGCCTCCGTTGTCCACCGCAAACCTCCATGGCTAAGGTAAGGTGCACCTACGCCGTAACACACCAAGATGACCGACGGTGAACGGGTTCACGGACGAGCGCTGGTGGCAATCACCATTTCTGGTCCTCCTTGCTGATGCATAACGGGCACGCATCGCTGCCTGGGTCGCTCACCATGAAGAAGAAGATAGGGTGGAGGAATCAAGCGGCTTGTACGGCAGGGGGTCAAACCATGATAAAAATCAGTACAACCCGTGCGAGGTGGAGAACGAAATGACTTACCTATAGCTCATGATTCGATTGAGATGATAGGGAAGGAAGGAAAACTGTGATTTAGTCAGACAAAGTTTTGGAAAGTTCGATTCATTTGAGAAATAGATGGAAATAATGCCTCAGATGAGAAGGTCACGATTAGGGTATGGCAAGAAGAACTTTTTTGGAAAGCTTTGATTCTGGTGATAATTACCATATTCGAAATTTCCTTAGTTACAACCTTACCCTAATCGTGGATTAATTGTGATTGATTAATTGTGATTTCTGAGTTTATAGCCTTACCATACGTGGATTAATTGTGATTGATTACCATAAATACGTTGGGTATTGTCGGCCAGATTATAGCATTACCATACATGGATTGATTTATTACTATAATTATCATATTTGAGATTTCTAAGTTTATAGCCTTACCATATGTGGATTAATTGTGATTGATTACCATAAATACGTTGGGTATTGTCGGCCAGACGAGAAAGAGAAAAACCGGTGGGAGGGGGTGGTGGGAGGTGGGACGAAGAAAAACCGGTTGAAAATAAACCGGTTGAAATTAAACCGGTTGAAAGTGGGGGGGACTATTCAACCAATTCGTCCATTAGGAGTAGAGATACTTTCCCAGAGTTATGAACAGTGGTTCATACCGGGCGCATCATCGCAAGCCGATCACTCATACCCATACTCCGACACTAAATACACGTGCCATCTGATGATATCTGGCCATCACAATGGATAAGATCTCTAGTTGTTCTCAATTAATCCTGACACCGACAATAGCAAATCCTTCCAAATAATTGAACCGATCTCGGCACCAATGGAAACGGAATTGCACGCACGACTATGACCGAATCCTGCACACGAGCGAGCTCATCTACAGAGAAGGAAGGAAGGAAGGAAGGGACATCGCATTCCAGAACAAGATCGCCATCCCGTCTCAAGAAAACATCACGTCGAAGCTGTCACCGCAACCACCGCGGAGACCTATCCGATGCGACCAAGATGGCTCCGGTTCAGCGCGCCGGAGGATCTCGGCGTTCTCATGCAACTTGCTACTCCTACTCAGGAAGGCACCTCGCCATAAACGCAATAGTTTAGCGGTGCCGTGTCGCGGTCAGAGCCCAAATGATATGCGCTCCCGGGGATTGTGTACAGACATCTTTTTCATAAGCTGACATGACAGCTCCATCTGTAGGTCTACCGAGAGGCATGCACATCGATGACAGCTCAGAAATCTTGGCCGGCAAAAACAAGGGAAGATGAGATCAGGGGCGTGACACGGTCGGATCCTTCACGGATTTGATTCAAGTTTATCTGCGTTTCCCTAGAGAGAGGTATCTTCATATCCTACAAAACCACGGCGTCAGTGTACTGGTGGTACGGATTCCCCTAGCCGCCAGTGAATGTAACGCCTGTGGGAGATAAAAAAAACAGCTGAACTGACCAACCAATTTTTGAGCTGCAGCTTGGATGGACGTCTGCTGATTTTATTTTTGTTTTTGAAACAAGTGGGCGTCTACTACATAGATTCAAACATCGGCGCGACATGTCAGAAGCTGTCTGCCTCTTCGTACATATGACAAAGGTTTCGAACGTGCACGGACAGTACCCCGCCTGCGTTTTCTGAATTGCGTGCAAGTTGGATATTGCACTTGGCCTACAGTATCGGCTGCTGTATATAGTATACTCGGCCTGTGATTTCTAAATGTCTATTGGATATGGATGCTCTCGGTTTTGTCGCTAATTATTACTAGTATAGTTAGTATAACTAGCAAAAAGGCCCGTGCGTTGCAACGGATACAACATTATTTATGACTCAAAAAACTTTTTGTAAGTATAAAAACAATAAGCTACCTCGGGCAGCGGCATGCTAAGTGGCGTACGGGAGGATCGATGTTTTTTTCCCTAC
Source organism: Aegilops speltoides (assembly GCA_021437245.1). Classification (NCBI taxonomy): domain Eukaryota; kingdom Viridiplantae; phylum Streptophyta; class Magnoliopsida; order Poales; family Poaceae; genus Aegilops; species Aegilops speltoides. The sequence continues at coordinate 134,421,920 of CM038142.1, read as the reverse complement.
TTATCGATGGTATGGTGAGCAATTTCCTTTAACTTCAGGGACTGTTTGAATGGCTGTTGAGAAAAAGCATCCCTCCCTTTAATAGAAGAATGTTATTGGAAAGAATTACCTGACGTATCCATTTGCGTGGAGAGCTGTGGTACCAAGGATTCGGTTACTGGGCCGAAGATTGTCTGAATAGATCGTTATGTACCAATACACAATAATCTCCATTAACTCCAATATCTTTTAATTCATTGGATCTCTCTTAACTTCAGATTTCTTATACCTAGTTTATATCTTTCCACTTCCAACAGTACCAGAATATAATCCTAGTCCATGCAATTTTGAAAACCAGAAGAAATATCACAATTTTGAGGATATAGACATATATATAGTGACCACAATTTACCATGCTACATAAAAGCTAAATTTAAGCCTGAAACTGAGCATATCAATCATGGTGCAACTTCTGCACCGTGGCCTTTATCCTATGCCTGCCCACCAGAATCTAGTCATTTAGTTCATCTCTATGCCATAAATAACAGAAGTTCATAACAAACTGAGGAAAACTGAGCTATGAACTAATTAAAGGAAGCTTACACGGTTTCCAAGTGAAATCTGTGTGGACACAATTTTTTCCTCTATTTCTTTTGTGGACTCCTTGTTTTTTTCTTTTTTGCAGGAGACTCCTTTGTTGACCTAAAGAAGAATTAAAAAATTAGAATGAAATTAAACGGACTGCTTTCTTAGAAGGATTTGGGTGGAACCATTGCTAAGTTGATGAAAAACAAAATTAACTGAGAAAAATAAATTAAGGGGTCGCTTTGTTTTATAGATGGAGTCGTTGAATTTTTTTCATTGATGTCCAGAAATACAAAATAAACTACAGAAAAATTAAAGAAAAGAGACAAAGGAACTGGAGTTTTCCTGTATAATTCATGAATTTGGTATAGATATAGCTATTAGCACAGTCACACACGTACCACGGTACCTGGGTGCTTTCTCGTACTGCAAGACTGGAGAAGGTAGAGACAGCATCGCCATCATAGACGAACGACAAGGAGAGCAGTCGCCATAGGCTCTGGCGAGATGACGGCCGCCGTGTAGATGGCCTGCGGTCTCTGCGGAATGCCGCCGAGTATATTAGCAACTTAGCACGCGCACGCACGTACATGAGCCACATACAAAACTGCACACGGTTATGACGGACACGTACAAAAGAAACCGAGAAGCCAGTATAATCAGCGCTAAGGAAGATGACGCGGTGTGGATGGCTCGGCTACATGGGAAGTTCATTGTGCTGTCGCATGATTGTTCTGCCCGTGGTTGGGCACATCCGCACATGCCTGCAAGCTGGGAATCGAGGCGGGGTGGTTTCGTTGTGGAGATAGCCGGCGGCGACGACATGGCCTACAGGCCTAGTGATCTGGGCGGTGGGCTTCCCCGATCGCGCCCCTTCGCCGACGCGGAAAGCTCCTTGTCACTGGCGGCCATGGCTGGTCCTCTCCGACTTCTACCACCCGGATCTCCAACCCGAGCTCTGTCGTTCCCCGGCGCGGCGCCATCGTGCTCCGCAACAAACATGCTGGCTCCCTTCGCGGGCTTTGGTCCTGGCGGCAGGCCGACTCGGTTCATGGTGCCTGCCATGCATGGTCTTCTTCCGCGACGCGTGGGCGAGCGAAGGTAGGCAGCGGCCGCCATGGCATTTGCGAGTCGAGCTGGTGGCGTCAGGGAAGAGAGGCGACGGAGGAGATCGGGACGGCGACGTGCGCTTGGTGGCGGGTTGGGCTGCAGATTGAACGTGGTGGTCGGTGGCCGGTCGCTCGAGTCGTCAACGATGGCGCTTGGTGCATGGCTCGTGCAACGCGTGGAGGGAGTGCTTACGACTGTGCGTGGGACAGCGGGGGCGGCGAGAGGCGCAATTTAGCTGGATTTCCGGTCGAGCCTTTCATCTTTTAACAATGAAATTCTGTGTGAAATCCGGGTCGGGCACTCATGACTTCTTATTGGAATAGTTTTCGTATAATGATTATGTCCCAAACGTACACGGCGACAGCGACGGTGGTGCCGTACACACTACGTCCTCTTAATGGATCCACGAACTAAGAAAACGTGGGATGGTTGGCTGGAAACATATAAGGGCTGCTGTAATAGTCCGAAAGAACGTGAAAAGACGGGCATACGTGACTATAATAACTTGCAGAAAGAATTATGATATATATAGATAGATTAGTACCACCTTGGAATTGGATTTTGGAAAAAATATGGATGTGTTGAAAAAAATACTGAAAGCGTAAATTTATGGGAAGAAGCGTATTGTGACGGTGAACCCGGAGACCCAATCCGTGCTTTATTATTAGGGAAAGAAATATACTCCGCCTACAGAGTATCTTTTTTTAGGGGAAATCATGCCGCTTTATTTAACCGAAACTAGGGATGTCGTCTGAAATTACATCTAAGATAAAGTCTGGTGGTGAGCCCACCCAAATCTCCGAACGGTTCTCTCCTACCCCTACTTTTGCTAGTTTATGAGCGGCTACATTCCCAGACCGACGAATCCAAGTCACCTTGAAATCCTCCATAGCCCGAAGCATCTCTTTAATCTCCTCCCCCCATGGGCCGGCAGCAGACAGATCCTTCTGCGAGTCGTTAAGCTTCTTCGCCAGAGACAAACAATCAAGCTCAACATGCACCCGCCTGTAATTTAGGTCAATCGCCAATCGTAGTCCATGCCTGCAGGCTAACACCTCAACCATCTCAGGGTCAACTGTATTTGGGAAGAAGTGGCGCAATCCCGCGCGAAACGCCGCTTGATGATCGCGAAGAACCGCTCCCCCTCCTCCTCTCTCCCCATGCCTGGAGATCGCGCCGTCGGAGTTGATCTTTACCCATCCAGCATCAGGAGGTACCCATCGCTGAATAGTCTTTGGCTCCGATAGTGACGCCCTCGTCTCGTGAGATGCTCTCCATTCTGCAACATGCATCTGTACTGTAGCTGTTATTTCATGTGCTGATGCAATCTTCCGCCCGTCCCTAGCCTCATTCCGAGCGAGCCAGAGGCTGTAGGCCGCCTGTAACATTACTTCCTTCTCCTCGTCCTTCGCACGGGCAAACCAGTCAAGAAGCCAGGATGCTAGAGCCCGTTGAGTCTGAATATGTCTCGGTGGTTCTTCCAACACCAAACCGACCCGCTCCCTCAACAGATCCCAGAACATAACTGAATGTTGGCAGCCCCAAAATCTATGCATTATAGTTTCTTCTCTGGTGCACACAGCACAAAAGACTCCCGGCTTGATCCGACGTCGGTGGAGTTCTGCACCTACAGCAAGCCCATTGCGGATCATACGCCACATGTGAATTTTAACCTTGCCCGGCGCACTTGTATCCCATAGCTCCAAATATCCCTTATGCATAGCTACCGAACTCGAGGACTCCGGCTGTCCGGATTTCGCTTTGTTCAATGCCATTCATAGGTGGTATGCTGACTTAACGGTAAAAACACCATTACGTGTATAATTCCACGCTAGAAAATCATCGGCCCCTGGACCACCAATCGCAATCTGTTTCACATCCTTAGCATCTGCCACTGTAAACATCTGATCCACCAGCTCCTCATTCCATGACACACCATCAGGATTGATTAAGTGGGCCACCCTGGTTACTCCATGTATGTATACCTGGCCAAGAGGTTTGGTACTCCCATTTCGAGGTATCCACGAGTCGTGGTGGACGTTAATGTTGTTCCCGCCCCAACTCTCCATATTAGGCCCTCCCTTAGCAAATCTCTGCCGTGCAAAATACTCCTGAAAGTGAACGAGCCCGAAGATGGGCAGGAAGCGGACAAGATTGAATTATCTTGAAAATACCTTGCCTTGAGTATTCTAGCACATAAAGAAGTTGGGACTTGGAGAATTCGCCATGCTTGTTTCGCCAAAAGAGCTTGGTTGAAGGCCTCAGGGTCTCGAAACCCCATGCCCCCACTCCTCTTGCTCGCACACATCTTCTCCCATGCGATCCAATGGACCTTTCTCTCACCATTCGTTGCACCCCACCAGAATTTGGACGAGATTGAAGTCAGGTTCCGGCACATCTTTTCGAGAGGTGAAAACAACTCATGGTAAAGGTCGGTGTCGCTTGTAGCCCCGATTTGACAAGAGTTTCTCTGGCTGCTTTGGACAGTCCTTGTCCCTTCCAACCGCCCACTTTGCCTTTAGCACACTCCGTAACGTATTTAAAAGTGCCATCCTTAGACCTACCAACCAGTGTTGGGAGGCCCAAGTATCGTTCACTAAGAGCCTCGGATTGAACCCCCACAACCTGCTTAATCTGATCCTTCATCACATCATGACAACCTTTTCCAAAAAATATAGAGGACTTCTGCAAATTTACTTTATGTCCGGATGCTTTTTCATACTTTTCAAGGATCTGTTTTAACGTTTCCATATTCTCCTTGGTTCCCTCAAGGAAAACTATGCTATCATCTGCAAACATCAAGTGAGTTACTTGGGGGCCAGTGCTCCCGAACTTCACTCCGAAAAGCTGTTTGTCAGCTTGAGCCTTCTTGAGAAGAGCTGAAAAACCCTCCGCACAGAAAAGAAACAAATATGGTGACAACAGATCCCCCTGTCTTAGGCCACGTCATGGAGTAAAACTCCTTGATAGCCCACCGTTTAGCTTAACAGAAAACCGCGCCGAAGTGACGCATCTCATTATCACCGTGATCCACACTGGATCGAAACCAAAACGCGTCAAAACCCTCTCCAGGAAAATCCACTCCACACGATCATACGCTTTCATCATATCCAACTTAATCGTGCACAAAACCTTCTTTCTTTTCCTTTTGCGAATAGCGTGTACACACTTGTAAGCCACCAACACATTATCGGTGATCAGGCGCCCGGGCACAAAGGCACTTTGCTCTTCGGAGATTAGAAGTGGAAGAATACCCTTCAGCCTGTTCGCCAACACCTTGGTAGCGATCTTGTACAGGACGTTGCATAGGCTAATCGGTCGAAATTGCGAAAGTAACTCCGGTGAGTTAACTTTCGGTACCATGACGATGATCGTGTCATTGAACTCAGCGGGGGTCAAAGCCCCGTTTAGGAAATCTCGAACTGCTGTACATACATCACCCTCACCATTGACCAGTGTCGTTGGTAAAAGAGAGCGGGTAGCCCATCCGGACTCGGAGCCTTCGTCGGTCCCATCTGAAACAAGGCTGCTTCGATTTCCTCATCGGAGATAGCGGATATTAACTTGGCATTCATCTCATCCGAAACTAGATGGTCAATATTTTCCAGTATTGCATGCGCCTCCACTGATCCTTGTGAGGTGAACAAATCCTCATAAAACCGAGCTGCCAACTCCCTCATCTCCTCATCAACCATGCATCTGGAACCATCTTCTTGACGTAAAGCTCGTATGGTATTCTTCCTCTTTCGATGCGACGCTCTATTATGAAAATATTTGGTATTCTGATCACCCGCCCGTAGCCAGTCCACACATGATCGTTGACGATACAGCAGTTCCTCCCTCGCATAAATTTTGCGTAGCTGTTTTTCTATGTCTCTTACCTCCAGTGAGGTACCCAACATATCTTCTCTGCTGCGAGCTTCAACTAGCTGCGTCTTAAGCTTTGCTATTTGCCTCCTAATAGACCCAAACACCTCACGTGCCGATCTTTGCATGCATCCAGTCATTTTGCTCAACCTTCCCATACTGCTGCTACTGTATTCTCATCCGTACCCGCATCTAGCCAAGCCTGTGCCACCATAGCTTCATATTGCTCGTGCCTCGTCCATGCCTCTTTGAATCGAAAGGGTCTCGAGCTGCGGTCTTTTGCACATGGAGCTGTCTCCAGCGCTCTAACCAGGATAGCTTGGTGGTCTGATTCCTCCATGACTAAATGTTCCACATGCGTTTCCGGAAAAAGCTCCAGAAACCGATCGGTACAGGTAGCTCTGTCGAACCGTACTTTGACGTTCTCCGTCCCGTCGCGTTTATTATCCCATGTGTATGGGTAGCCAGAGAACCCCAAATCTGCTAAACCACAGTCCGCTAAGCAATCTCTAAAGTCTTCCATCTGTGCAAATGGTCGCGGATTGCCTCCGAGTTGGTCAGTTTGGAAGAGAGCTTCATTGTAGTCCCCCACACAAGTCCAGGGCAGGCCATCTTGTGCTCGCAGATATCTGATTGCATCCCATGACTTCTTGCGCAGCTCTGTCTTGGGTTCCCCATAGAAATCAGTGAATCTATAGGTTTTGTTATCCCAAGTCATTTCAGCGTTTATGAAATATTGGCACCAAGGCCTAATGTTAACTTGCACACTTTCTCGCCACCAGAGAGCCAACCCTCCACTCAGCCCTTGACAATCTACCGCTACACCACTCCTAAAACCCAAACTCCACTTCAATTTCTCCATTGCTCTCGCCTTCTTCTTAGTTTCTGAGAGAAAAACCACCACTAGGTTGTATGACCGTATCAGGTCCCTTAGTTCGCCCACTGTCGAGTCCAACCCCAAGCCTCAACAGTTCCAGGCTAAATAATTCATGGCGTCCGGCGGCCCCCCATGTTGGGGTCCGCCGATGTATCATTGTTCTCCGATAGTCTGTCAAAAACAGTAGAGGTCTTCCTTCTCGTGTCTCTGGTAAATTCGTCATTTGTCGTTTGTCTGTCCGGATCATTCTTGGCCACCCAGTATTGTCTCGGCCCCCTCTTCCTTCCTTCCTTCTCAAAACTGGGTTGATGAAACCCATGCTTAACCGGGCGATACTCCTGCCTGGGTTTCCTGACAAAGTGCCCCCTCCTCCTTCCACCATTATCACCCAGTCTCTCCTTGTCAAAGAATTCATCCTCTCTTCTCATATCCCCTCTAGCGGGCCTAACATGGCTTCCTCCCACTTCGTCCCTCCTATCCTCCCATCTATCTCGTGAGCTACTTGCCCAATGCTACTGTTCTTTTAACTTATGTCGCAGGTCTCCTTCCCTCTTCTTTTCCAGATCCTGCCTGAGATCATGCTCTTCCCTTTGGCCATTCTTGAGTTTATCCTTCAAAGGGCTAGTGACTTCTCCACGAACAACTTTGGTAGCCCCACCAGTGCGAGCTCCATCCGATTTTGCAAACTCCTCCTGGAGGTTTTGTTTTGTTGGGGCATGAGCCTTGTCATGGTTTGTCTAACGCCTTGGGTCGCTGTCGCCCGTGCGTCTGCTATCCCAACTGTTGCTACTACCCGTTGGCCCCTGCGAGCTTCCCTTTGCACCGCCCGGCCTCCCCGGAGATGCCCTCAACCATCCTCCCCATTGTTGGGCCGAGTCCATAGGAGGAACGCAAATCCCCTCTGCATGGACCATTCGACCACAGTCAAAACAGAAGTGCGGCACCTTCTCATAAAAGAAATCAAACCATGTGCCCTGCTTATCGTCTCTTGAAGTTTTGAGATTAAAACCCCTCACCAAAGGTTCAAATACATTGATCTTTGCTCTTACTCTTAAGTACCGTCCCCTTGCAATGCCATCTTTGTCTGTATCTACCCGGACGATCTCTCCCAACCAGTTTCCAAGAGCTCTGCCAAAAGATTTGGTTCTCCTCTCCGTAGGTAAATCATCCACTCACACCCATACATCGGTTTTGTCAAAAACCATCTCTGATGGCCTGGTCTTCCCTTCATACTCCTTCAGGATTAGCACACTAAAGTCATACTGCCACGGCCCGTTGTGCATTGCGTGTTTCCAGTCTCCTTCGCTGCCAAAATGCACTTCAAAGATGTTTGATCCCAAATCCACAAACTTGGCAACTTTGTGCAAACCCCATGCCCGTTGCATAGCTCGTTCTACCGCTTTCATGATCATCGGTCTTGGAGAGTAGACTTTGCCAACAGCTGACCAGCGAAAACTCCTTGTGTTCACCATCTCCGATTCTTCAAACACGAGGCCTGCCTCCTCTTTGTCCATCAAGACCATGCCCCCAAGTCTTGCCGAAAGGCTCGACGACGGATCCGGCGTCTTGCTTTCAACTGGTGATTTAGATTCTGCCCGACTTGCCGTACCATCACCCTTGCGTTGCGGCGTCGACATGCTCTTACCCTCAGGCATCAGGGTGTTCTTACTGCCCGAGGCCAGTGCCTCTGCATCCCCCCGCGAAGCGTTCGCCTCCTTCTGATGAGCCGTCCCCAAGCCCGGGCCATTGCTGGCAAGGCCTGCTGATTGCTTCTGATTCGCCCCCCCACCGTTCTATCGATGTTTTTGTTCTTCGGAGTAGCCCCCGCCGCCGCCGCTTTTGATGCCGATCCCATCTATCCCAAAACCCTAGCCTCCTTCTCCCCTGCCTTCTCCGCCATCAACTCCGTCAACAGCGAGAGAGGTAGGTCGCCGGTCGGTTGTGAGGGCAGCGCAGTCACCGTCCACGTGAACCACCGTATCCTCTCTCACCCCCGTAGCTCAAACCCTAACCCTAGCAGCGGGGGTCAATCGCCATGCGATCGCCTCCCGTCGCCCTTAGAGTTTTCCTGCGTGGTGTACAGAGTATCTGCATGGTGAAAGTGGAACACATTTGTCACGTAGTAGATTTTTTTTTTGAAGTTCCTCATATAACTTTGTTTTAGATATATCTAAAACAAGTTTTAGATATATAATTAGAACGTATCGCGTTTTTTAATACAGTACAGACACAAGCACTCCTACATACGCGTATACACTCACCTTTATGAACGCATATACGCATACTCTATCCCTATGAGCACCTCCGAGAGACTAAACCGACATATCATCTTAAGATTTACGAAGTCGGTGGGTTGAGGATACCACTGTCCCCTAACCATCTGACAACAGGTCGGTTCACACGTGCAACATTCTTTTAGGACTACGTGTTTGAGTCATCGGTTCTAAAATGAGATCAAGCAAACAACAATAGTGTATGTTCTTATATTGTTTCAAATAAGAACGGTGCATGAATTGGTCCATAAAAAAATTATAAATGCAAGTTGCCAATTATGTAATACTGGTAGTTATCTTGTAGTACTAGCGTTTTCTTCTCCTAGATAAAGTCATATGCATGTCTTCAAAGTTTAATCAACTAGTACACTAAAGAGAATCATTCGCGCAGCAGTTCTCAAGTCAATATTGCAATGCATGTCGTCAACCAGGTTCTACGCGTACCCCTGAGAGCCAGGCGTCCCCTCTCACTAGGGTTTTATGTTCCTCCGATGGCTCGAACGGTGAGAGTCGTCTATCTCCGTCAATCAACCTCCAATCCCCTCCCGACTCACGCCTCTGGTCAGGGTCCCCCTCTGTCCGTCGGTCTCATGCGGGTGCCGGGGGTTTTGTTCTCCCTCCTTAGGGCTTGTTCGGTTGAGGTGGATTTGAAGGGGATTGAGGGGGAATTAATCCCCTGCAAGCCAAAATCCCTGCAAATCCCCTCCAATCCACCTGGGGTTGGGATTAACCGAACAAAGCCTTAGGGGGCTAGGGTTACTCGAGGCGATCTCGAGATGGCATCTCATGAAGAGGCTTGCGGATCGCGGCCAAGGAAGGAGCCGATGGAGGATCTCCTAAAGAGATTGGAGCTCCAGGAAGACGAA